>OZ023142.1:19720888-19768793 GCA_963675895.2 Styela plicata | reverse complement strand
AAGGTTTTGTGCTTGCTTCCTATAAAATATCCAATCAAGAAGCGTTTGACAAGATGTTTTGGTAAGTATGAGTCCAATGATGGATCGCGCCAACGAAGGCGGTCCCATCCTGTGGCTTATGATTGGACAAAATGAAAAATTATGATCGAATTGTTCTCCTACCAAATATGACTACTTTACCACTGTCATACATAACTCCCATTTCTGATCTTATAAAACTACGCCCTGAGGCCGAAAATTCCAGTATGGCTAGGAATGATTCCTACATTTCCTCTGAATCACGTTTTGCCAAACAAACCTTTTTGATAAAAATGGAACCAATGGGCGTACAGTTAAGGTTCAGTGGCAGCATGAGAAATACCCACCTTCCCAGTTTTAGAATGGAGAAAGGATCATAAAATTGAGCCTCATTTTCGCTCGCCTTCAGCGCTCAATCACATTTTCTATCGCTATTCTGTAAAACCTATTCCATCGAGTATGACCCACTGATGGATCGCGTCGATGAGACACGGTCCATATGTGGCGCATACTTGATGAAATGAAATTTATGTTATTACTTTTTGTCGCCAATGGTGAGCAAGACGAAGGTTTAAAATGAAACGTTCCATTTTTTCCCCTTCCTCCGCGACACCATTAACAATACCCAATTCTGTCGTTATGTAACCGAGAAAATAAAGTCCGTATAAGATCAAGACCTCTGATACAATTGTGGCTTATAATTTGTAATCTTTATCATAATAAAATGTTGCTCAACCTTTTATCAGTCAAGAATAGGTTCTATGTTATTAAAAGATAATATCTATTATGATATAAAATATAATTATAGTCCGTCTCGTATGACAATCATATCATTATATTTTTGGTCAAAGAACCGTATTTATTAGCTTTTCAAAGAAAAGCGGTTCAAGTGAGTATATATTCAGGCGGTTTCATTGTCGCCCAGGGCAGACACAAATCACTGTACTTCCGCGTAAAGTGCAGTTGCTGGCACTATAGCTTGCGGTAGCTTTTGTCATTCTAGTGGCTGTTAGCTGGCTTCGTTAGGCGCTGCTTTCGGCCTTGCTTATACTTTGAGCGGATATCTATATAATAAATGAATTCACAGTTACGGGCTCCTCTTTGAAATCCATTAATTTTAGGATCAAATAGGGTAATAAATCTTTTTAAAAATGATGCGATTTCAAATTCGCTTTTTTTTATTGAAATTCACTCTAAGAAAAACCAAAAGCAGCATCTGTTAGAAACCAACTAACGTGCCTTCTATGTCAAGGATATCTCACAAAATATAGTGCCAGCAGTTGCACTCTAGGCAAAAATATCCCAAACAGAACTGAGCAGTCATAACAAATTATCACCGATTAGTATCTGCCCTGGGCAATGGTTAAACCACATACAGAATATTTGATTCCTTTTAAACGCCCCTTTAAACAAGAATGAATGAAATTCGTTAGGGATAATTTTAACGAACTTTGGAGAAATTTAACGTTACCCAGGACAGAAACTACTCACTGTACTTTACCATGGTGGTTCAGTTTTTTATGGGATATTCCGCTCGTAGCGCACTTACTGGTAATACATCTTGTAGTAACTCTGCAGATCAAGCGTTCTCTAGTTGTCTCTTCCACCCTTCTTTTGGAGAAACAGGAGCGTTTGCACTGTAAACAGTAATATTTTGTATTTTGGTGAATTTTCCCATCAGTGACCCGTGCTTGACGTTGAATTTGTTTTTGCAATATTTTCTTTGTGAGCAAAGCAATATATGTGCCCGAATTTTAATCACATACGATTAAATTAACAATTGAAGTATTCTCCCATAGGCTATTACAATTGTAATTTTGCATTCATTACCTTTTTTATCAATAAAGTATATTTTGCAGTGATTTTCCATTGAAGCTTCGTACGAATTGTATTTTTTTTCAAATATACGGAACAAAAAAAGAAGTAAAATCCGTGTTTTTTGACAATAATTTTCACGGTCATATGATTGAAATTAAACTATATATTCGACTTCTTCTGGCATTTATTAGCTGTTGCCATGTATGGGCTGTTGATGAAACACACCTCGTCGGTGCGTTTCATCAACAGCCCATACTTGGCATAAACCTCATCAACAACGACAATTTTTGAAAATACACAATTACTGCAAAATTGACGATCAATTTATTGTACTTTTTCACAGTGTGTAATTGCACCGTTTAGCATACCTTTACTTCGTAGAAATCTACCTTGAAATACCGCGGTTTTGCAAACGATTCGTGTGTATTTAAAACTGGAAAAGTCGCTTATCATTATTAAATAGTGGGAAATTTTGATTTTTTCCGGGCAGGCCACTTTTTTATTAGGATCCACTCTGAGCAAGACCGGAAGCAGTGCCTAGAAGTAACCGAATAACGGCCACTTATTAGCAAAGAGGTACTAGAACATGTAGTACCAGCAACTGCACTCTAAACGGAACTGAATCGCCATGGTAAAGTGCAATAAGTGATATCTGCCCAGGGCGATGGTAAAATCATCTACTGCTACTTTGTTCCATTTCAGTCGCCTTTTTACGACACACAGGAAATACGTTACGACTATTCTAAAGCCCGTACCCACAGGGCTTATAAGAGCGTCAGCGGTAGCATCCGCAAGTAGCTGAGGTATAGTTGCCAATTCCAGATCTATTTATTAGCGAATTGGATTACAAATTGAATATATTTAATAGAAATAATTTGTGACAATTTCAAAAAATGACAAACTTTCTTAAAATATTGGTGAAAAATATGCAAAATTTTATCTTAAGCAATGAAGAATGAAGTGTTGTGCTTGGAGTCTGCCCTGGCGATGAAAAAACCATCTACGACCTCATCGTTTCTTTTTAGTCGTCTCTTACGACACGCAGGGAATACGTCAGAATAATTCCAAAGTCCGCACATACTGGTATACTTGGATGTACTTTGAACAATCGTTATGAAAAAGTACACTTCTTTCGATCTTTGCTCCTAGAAGGAAGTTTCAAAATGGCTGTTTGCTTACATCGTGTACGAACATGCGGTTTTACTGGACCTGCCCGAACCAGCCTCTATTCCACCCTCCGAAACCACAGAGTAAGCATCGCTCGATAAGCGTTGTTTGCCTAGTTTCATAGAAGCGTTAAAATAGTTTTTAGTGAAATTTTCCATTACTTAAGGTATTGGGTAAGGTGGCCTTTAGCTACCGTTCAAATTGAATCTGATTTAACTTAAGCACTAGAGGAATTCAAATTTTGTCCAGACCAATTATATGAATCTTTTTTTGTTATAGTTTAGTGTAATCATGTCGTGACATGTAGGCACGGACCTCAGAATAGTCCTAACATAATTCCTGCGTGTTGTAAGAGGCGGCTGGGAGAAAACAATGGGGGCAGATACCACTCACTGCACTTAACCATGGCGGTTTAGTTCTGTATGTGATGTTTTCCGCAAAAAATACAGTTGCCGGCACTTATCTTGCAGTAACTCTTTCACATTTGAGTGGCCGTTAGACTCTGCTCAGAGTCTAACTTTTAACTTACTTCCATTAAAAAATCCTTGTAGGTAATAGCAAATAAAAACGGATTTTTCATTTACATTTCATTCATGGTTACGCCACCGGTTCATTATCATTTTTCATTTGGTCCAGATAGGCCAATTCAGAGACTGGAAGTACAGCGACACATTTGAATGAATCGCCCTAAACAAGACCCCGTGCCAACGGCCACTTAAACGCTAGCAGGCTAGTGTTGTTTTATAAATATGATCTTTCCATTTCTGGAGAGCGTACTAAAGTTATTACACCCTGGGTTGTGTGGTTGGCATGGATTAACAAGCCGGACTTGATTGTAACTCTAACCCGAGTTTAAATTCTTCTTTTTTCCATCGAATGATTATAAGAGTAGATATCAAAAATTTGACAAAAAGTCAATTATTTGACCTCAATCAAATCCATTATATACATATTAAATTAAAAACGGAATCAACGCGTAAAATTTTTACTTTTTTCTTCAAAATAAAAAAATGACCTTGAAATTTCGCTCATATGGATAAACCCGATTCATTTTGGCCAAAACGGACCTTAACTTTTACGATAACGCGCCCGTTTAACCACGATTGTAAGCCTTTGCTTTTCCATCATTGCAAATATATCATACCGCATGTGCAGGTCCGGTATCTCGGGTCGTTAAATTCACTTTCTATTTGTGTTTAAATCAGGAACCGGTATGCACACTATAACAAAAATGCAGTAAAATCGATGTTCTCTGACAGTTATTTTACTTTGTAATATTGAAATGAAACTATAAAATCGATTTTTTTCGGTCAATTATGGATTATTGATGAAACGCGGCTTTTTAGGCTCGGTCCATCAACGCTCTATACTTCACATAAATCTCATCAACATGACGAATATTATAAATATACAATTACTGCTAAATGAAAGATAAAATTTCGATACTTTTTCATAGTGCATTATAATACGCGTTATTGAAATTCCGCCGGTTTTATTGTCGTTTAATTTACCGTATTATTGAGAATGGGCTTGATAATACATTCGCTTTTGAAAGAACTTTGTTCCTCTCAATTTCTTTTCCCAAATACTAGAATAGAATAGTTGACGGATCGTGAGTTACACTGTACCAAAAAACAGTGAATTTAACGTTCGTTCCACTGTAGTACGGGCTTTGGAATTTTCTTAACATGTTACCTACATTCGTAGGAGGCGAGTAAAAAGAAACCAAAAAGTGGTTGTGGTTTTAACATGGCCCAAGGCAGATACCACTTGCTTCACTTTACACTAACGGTTCGGTTTCGTTAGGGGTATTTTACACTAGGGGTACAGTTGTTGATACTATATCTTGTAGTAGCTCTTTGCTATCGTGGCCGTTGGTTAGTAGTTAGTTCCTTTTACGCATTGGTTCTGGACTTGCTTAAAGCCGCCTCGTTAGTGAATTTAAGACAACATTAAAATTTTTTTTAATGCCACTTCTTAGAGTGGATCACCCTGTCCAGGGCCCTGCAACAGCGACCGCTTATAGACGGACAGGGTTACAATTACTGAAAAGATATGATCTTTTTTTATTCGGCTTAGCCTACCCAAGTTATTACACCCTAAGTTGAGTTGTGGGGATGGATAACCGAGCCTGACTCGTCGGGGCTCGAACCCGAGATCTTCAACCTGCGATGCCAACCTGCGATTTGTTATCAAGTTGGTTTAACATTTCGATTTCGAATCGAGTCTCGTTAAGCCATGTTTATCACCCAACCGAACTTGACTATGGTCTAGGCCAAACCGGATAGTTCATACCTCTCCAATACAATTAACCCTGTTCGTTTAAAAGTTGCCTCTAGTGTAAGTCATCTTCAGGGTTATCCACTCCAAAAATGAGCAGCAATAACAAAAACCTTCGTTGACTTTTTCAATTAATATTAAAATCAAATATTGAATCACAGAATTCCGAACAGAAATTTTCCGCATCTGATTCTACTTTAAAAAATATTTTTGAAGAAATGACGAATGACCATTTTTTTATATAAAATAATCATTATATTGACCATCAGCTCAGAATATATATAATGTATATATATATATATATATATATATATATATATATATATATATATATATATTTAATCTCATTGCAATACATCTCATGAAAATTTTTACTAGGCTTAGTTCTGGGCTTTTGTCTAATCATACAGAATCCATGTAAATAAATATTCGTATCGGAATAGATCCGAATCTTAAGCCTGAAAATGGCATTTCTAATGACAATGCTTTTAGTTTAGCGGACATGGACTAACTACTTATCCTTCCTCTAAGTCACTGTGTAGTAACTGCAAGGATACAGTAGCAATAGTAATTGTGGCTAACTAGAGAGGTTCAGAGTCTTGCTTACACATTTGAACAAATTTATTTCTGTAACGTTTATTCTGTTCAAGGTCAGACTTCTTCAGAACGAAGCGTTACAGAAATTAATTTGTGAATTAAGACTTTGAACTACTGTATCTAATGCCAATGTTGCATTTTTTACAAGTCAATATTTTTGCATTTCATAGATTAGCACAGTCAGTATAAATTCCTATTATATGAGTAATGCTGAACAAATAACGATACTTTGCCATTAAAACTTAGTATTAGTATTTATATAGCCCATATGGTGACATCAACATATTGTTGATGTCGTCATTGTGTTGAGCATTACATACCTATTTCTAATATGAAGGCTGAAGTAATTTTTTCTCCCAAAGGAATTTTAAATTATTGAGACTATTGAAACATGATACCGGTGTTTTTCCTACACCACGTGATTACGTCACCGTGTGACGTCATTCTGTTGAATATTACATACCGAATTTTGTGAATAATGGTAAAGAAATTTCTTCTGCCGAATGGATTTTGGATTAGCAAATAACGCATTGTGAGTCATAGTTGAGATATGTTTGCTTTTATGACAAGATAATTAATCAGTCTACATTGTCTGCTTGTAGGTAAACATGCCGGTAGATTATTTGGTCACACTATTATTAACTTAACAAATATTTGAACTTCAGAAGGAGGATGGTTTACTGTTCAATTTAGGAAATAAGTTTTTGTTAGAAAGTGGGCGAGTTTGATACATAGCGGATATGAGGGCTGACGCATTCATGTACGTTTATTTTCGAATATAATCAAACTATTCCTACCGAAATGTTGTTGCTTTTAATGTTTGGGATTTTCTCGTGGAACCTATAACACTTTGCCTCAGCCTCCTCTTTGCTCCTTCACAAATAATTGAAGTTCAGAAAAAAATATGGTCTGCGTTACTTATAGTGCGATTTAGAAGAGTCGTTTTTGTCAAAAATCAGGCGAATTCGATATATAGATTCTAGGACTGACGCATTCAGATGCATTTATTTCCGAATCGAATCACCTTTTTTGTAATCAAATATTTTTGAGCTGACATTACGGCTGGGCAAAACCGAATCATTTTGAATGCGAATATTTTTTTCGAATCGGATCAAATCACCAATTTCATGTAAAGAACAATTTTTTCCATTTCTAGTATTACAATTGTCTCCACTGCGAAAATCAAGAGATTTAGAGTTTATTGTGTATTTTCAGTTCATACTCCATGTCTAAGAGCAACAATTTTCATATTTTAACGACAAAATACAAATTTAACCAAATTCGATAGCATTTCTGTCGTTAAAATGGAAAACAGTTTATTCAGCAAGTTTTTAAATTTTTGTTCCTATTAACGATTCATGATTGATTCAAATAAATTGTGCTTCGAATCGATTCGAATTGCCCAGCCCTAATTGGTAGGAATTCTTGCTCGAAGAAGCGGCTGGTTAAGCTTTGCCCCTCAGTCAATCATTAGATGAATATGATACCGACCGCCATCCGCGTTTGTACACAGATCATCGGGTCATAAACAATATAATTATATATCGTGTAACATATCACCTTTGCGATAAATATTCGCTATATAAAACCGTGCACTCTCCAGAAAAACACGAAACCTCCGCCGGCCTGACGCGATCCATCATTTGCCGATTCTCTAAAATTCCCTGTTTTTTTAATATCGCTTGTAGGCCCCATGGTTGAAACGTTCTTGCATTATATAACTGCATTTTTAGTCTACTGGTATTTTTCCGTTGCACGTCAGTGTATCTATTTACGAATAATCGTGAGAGTGATATATTAACTGAGTCAACACAAATTAATCGGCGGAAAATATTAATAATAAATATCGATAAATATTGAATGTTTAATAATATAGTGACGGGGATAGTTAAACCATCTTTATTCCTGAAATTGGAAACTGCCTTGCTGATGAGGTTTACGCCACCTCGCCGGTACGTTCCTCGACAACCCGTTATTGGCCTAAAAAGTCGAATCGAGTAAAAAAAAATCGAGTATAATTTCATTATAATATCGCAGTGTAAAATTACTGCCAAAGAAGGGCGATAACTTTTATGTATTTCGGTTTTGGAGTATAGTTGCAGAGGCGGTGTTCTCAATCTTCATTAGATTGAATTTTATACTGTGACAAGTCGGCACGACTATGATTGCTGGTACTCGAACCCCGACTTATTAATCTATGATGCAAACATTTCAAAATCTAGAACTTGATTATTGAGCTTAGGGCTGGGCGATTGGATTCGGAGATTCGAATCGTTTCGAAGTAAAGATTATTCGAATCATACGTGAATCGGTCACAGAAACAAAAATTTGCTAAATAAAGTGAAATTTTCTTTTTTCAACAACAAAATGCAATTGATTTCGATCAAATTTGACGAAAATCGATTGTATTTTGTCGTTAAAATGAATTTTTTAGCTCTTGTGCTGGAGTGTAAATGAAAATACATCGCTTTGAAGTCTGTTTATGCTAATATTTGTAATTCGCATTGTAAATTTCTTGATTACCATAACGGAGATAATAGTAGTAAAAATACGATATCTGTTATATTTATGGAACAAGCGATTCGGTCTGATTCGAAAAATTATTCAAAATAGATTCGAATCACAAATGATTCGGTTTTGCCAAGCTCTAATTTTGCTACAGCTTGTTTGCCAGATAGAAAAGCATAGTATTTTGAACCCGGAAGACTGTTGACACTATTGCTATCAGATAGGTGTAAGCTGCTTCATAGCATTTGCACAAGATTAAACTGGTTTGAACTCGTTTAATCTTGTTTTGACTCCTTGTGTGCACTGCGTCGAGTTTGTGCTACTTTCTACTACAGTATGCCTCGTCGTTTATAGGTACAGTATGAACTTTAAGATACATATTTATTCATTATCGATCGACCATCTTCCCTTGCTTGGCGTGTGAGATTCTCGCGAAAATTTTTTATCTAAACATCTCCTGCTGAAACGAACTGCCTGGGCTTGGTTCATCTGTGGCACAATATTGGCAATGTAAAGAAAATTGTGTTTCATTATACAGTTCTGGAGACCGACCCGCGCTTCCACAGGCATGATCCGAAGATGGACCGTACTTGGTTGAACACAAGCATTTGTAATATGTTTACAATATTAACTACCTAAGTTGTCAAATTAATTTTGTAGTCTTCGGTGAGCACAGGTCGCAGCTTTACGACGCCATCTTATTAAAAAAATTTATTTTGTCAACCATAACTCAAAGGTAGATCGAGCTACGGCGACACGATCCATCAGTGACTCATACATAACCAAAGATCCGTCAACGCAATATTTCCGATTGTTTTATCTACAAAAGTGTACATAGGCAAACATCTATGCGTGGGTACATACCTAGTCTCAAGTTACATATATATTGTAAATATTACCAGACGCCCGTGTGGGTCAAAGATCGCTACGTACTGAGACGAGTTCATGTGTTTCATCAGGACCTGTTCTGAGATTTTTTGCAAGTTTTGCCGCGGGTATCGCCCAAAATGATATTTTATTTTGTCAAGCATGAGCCACAGATGGCCCGCGTCTCGCCGACGCGATCCATCAGTGACTCATACTTAACAAAAGATGGGTGATGGATCGCGCGGTGATCTCTGGCTGGGCAAAACCGATTCAAAGAAAATTCCAATTTGATTCGAATATTTTTTCGAATCCAATTGGTAGTTTACCATGAAAAGTTGGAATCCCGCTTTTTTCACTACGGCATTATTTAATTAATAATCAACAATATTGTATCAGTTTCCTTTGAAACTAAATTTCCGATCTTCCGTCTATAGGGTCATGCATATGCTGTATAATGTATTTATACTAAAATATTTAGAATCGTGTACACATCATAGTGGAGTCCTTGATGGATCGCGCCTCAGAGACCGGGTTTTTCTGTAATACAAAATAAAATAAAGTTTTTTTTTCTTTTTTTATAGCCACTTCTTTGAGTGGGTCACCCCGTCCAAGGCCCTGTAACAGCGGCCACTTATAGGCGGACAGGGTTACAATTACTGGAAAGATATGATCTTTACCGGTTCGGCTTAGCGTACCCAAGTTATTACACCCTGGGCTGAGTGGTGGGCATGGATAAGAGAGTCGGACTCGATGGGGCTCGAACCCGAGGTCTTCAACATGCGATGCCAACATGTTTAACCACTAGGCCATCGCGCCCACAAGGGACAACAGGGATTCGCATTTTGGGGAATCGTCCGTATGTTAACTGGTGGGTCACCCCGTCCAAGGCCCTGTAACAGCGGCCACCTATAGGCGGACAGAGTTACAATTACTGGAAAGATATGATCTTTTCCGGTTCGGCTTAGCCTACCCAAGTTATTACACCCTGGGTTGGGTGGTGGGCATGGATAAGCGAGTCGGACTCGACGGGGCTCGAACCCGAAGTCTTCAACCTGCGATGCCAACATGTTTAACCACTAGGCCATCGCGCCCACAAGGGACAACAGGGATTCGCATTTTGCGGAATCGTCCGTTTGTTAACTGGTTCCATTTAGGTATATTAATTACATTCGGCCTTGCTTTGAGTGAATTTCATTGAAAAATAGGAAATGATATGTAAATTATCCTCCCTGACCTTCGGTATATGTACTAAATTCATATTTGAAATTTTGAATTATACGTGTTCTGTTTTGATGGAAATATTTGTGGGGTAGGATGACCTTATTAAACTTAAAACTCAAAATGCCAGCTTTGTGTCAATTGCCCTATAACGTTTTTTAGTCAAACAGGAGTCACAGATTGACCGCGCCTATGCGGCGCGATCCATTAGCGACTCATGCTTAACTGAGCATATCTGTCCAAAAACAATTTCTCCTACACTCGATATGCTGGCAATAAGTTTTTTCTATTTTTGTTTTTTTTTTCGGGAGGGAGAAATACACTCTACGTGAGGACGGAAGCAGTGACCAGAAGAATATATTCACATCCACTTATAGAATATGGTCAAGAGCTACTACAGAATATTGTACCCAGTAGCAACTGCACTCTAAGTGACCAACGAGGACTGAATCTGTTTTATGAGGTCCAGTAAGTGGTACCTGCTCTGGGCGGTGGTAAAACCATCTATCACTTCCACTTTTCCTTTAAGTCGCTGTTACAACACACAGGAAATACGTTTAAGCTATTATGAAGGTACTAACTACATGATTTGAATGCATAAAACCCGCGACCATTGTGTGTGAATGGATATCATCACTCGAGCGTGAATAATTCACCCTTCCCCGCCCCGGATATAACGCTAAGTACGTCAATTAGCGTGGGAAGGTGGATAGCGTGCGTGGAATTTTTTACGCTCCCATTCACGCAATAATAAAGTCGACGATTCATAACGGGTTTTGGAATAGTCCTAACGTATTTCTTACGTGTCGTAAGAGGCGACTAAAAGGAAGCAAAGAAGTGATAGATGGTTTGACCATCGCCCGGGGTAGATACCACTAACTGCACTTTACCATGGCGGTTCAGTTTCTTAGGGGATGTTTCCGTTTAGAGTGCAGTTGCTAGTAACAAATATTATAGTAGCTCTTTTTCATGAAGTGGCCGTTAGCCGTTTCATTTTAGACTTGCTAAGCTCTCTTCCGGACTTGCTCAGAGTGAATTTCAATAAAATAAGATGATATCTCGTTTCTAATTGCCCGAATTTGAAGCATATACATACACACTCAGGATATATTTTATCCAAATCATCAATTTTTTAAAAACAGCTTTAGTTAAGTATGCGTCATTGATGGATCGCGTCGATTAGACGCGGTCCATCTGTGGCACATGCTTGGCAAAATAAAATTCCTATTTAGGAGATCTTGGCATATTGATTTGCAAACGAGTCATTTGAAATTCGACTTTGATTCGAATTGAATTTTAGATTCGATTCGAATAATTATTTCTCTAGAAATAAAGAATGTTTTATTTTCCACTGCAAAAATACCTACGATCAAACTATTAAAGTCAATGTTCTTCAATGCACGTTTCATTTCTTAAATCATGAAGAAACTTGTACAAAATCAAAAATGTTTGTTGTTGATCGATGCAATTTTTTTCATTCAGCAGACTGTTGCTGTTTGAATTCCAGATGGATTCAATCGCCCTCTCCTACCCGCCTTGCCATTAAAACGAAACTTTTAGCAAATTCCTTTTTTTCTTGAAATGTATAAATTCCAGAAATGTATAAGGAAACGTTCCTTGTTTTTTACCACGCATACAATGATGATGACAACTTTAATTCAAGAAGTCAGAATCCTTTGTCCAAACACGTTTGATTAGGCATGAGCCACATATGGACCGCGCTGTAAAAGCGCGGACCATCTGTGGCCCATGCTTGATAAAAATGCCCTGTTGGATTATTTTTGCAAATAGCTTGAATTCCAGTCATGAGTCATAACTTCTAGTGTTTATTTTTCCGGCATAGTTCGTCTTGTGGAATTTTCCATTATACGTGTGGGCGATTTTGAAAAAATAGAAAAAAAATTAAATTAAAATATTAAAAAGTGTTATTATGATTATGCAAATTTACGCTGTTTCCGCGGTATCTTGATTAACAGCAAAGAAATCAATTTGTGGGAGAAATTCGGGCAGTGGTAGAGGGTTTTACCATGGTCCGGGGAAGATAACGCACACTACGCTTTACCATAGCAGTTCTGTTACATTTTGGATGCACTTGTAGGTACTAACTCCATCTTGTAGTAGCGCATTGCTATAAAGTGGCCGTTAGTTGGTTACTTTTAGACACTGCTTCCGCCCTTGCTCAGAGTGAATTTCAATAAAAATAATTCTACACAAATAACGAACATACAGGCGATGCGGATCTCCGTCACAGGAATAATTTCAAAATCGCATCAATTTGAACCATTATAAGCCTCGTATACAAAGGTAAATTCTTGGAACTTCAAAGGAATGTGCTTCTTCGTATTTCAATGATTTCTGGGAAACCCATTGGATTTCGAATTAATAAGTGTTTATGAGCGTAACATGTTACATGAGAGCCGTTAGAGGTAACAGCAACCAAACAGTGGTTGGTAGTTAGGTCTCCATCATCCTGAGCAGGCACTATTTACTGCACTTTACTATAGCGGTTCAGTTTTGTATTATTTATTTTACAATTTTTTTTTTCTAAAGTTTCCGAATTATCTGCTATGGCCTGTCCGTGAACCTATCGGGGCGGGGGTGACACGTATCTCTAAAAATTAAAAAATTTAAAAAAAAATAAAATTCTATACCGTAAATGGCCCTAACATATTTCATTCATGTCGTAATTAACGGCAAAAAATGGTTGATAGTTTCACAATCAAGCACGGTTTATACCACCCAATTATATTAAAAAGCATCGTTTGCGCCGAGTGACTATATTTATTAGAAATGCAGCTAGATATACGCTGTAACGAAATTGCAGTAAAATTAAGATAAAACTATGAAATCAACTCATTTGGTCAATTATAGGCTGTTTAGGAAACGCTGTTTATGATCAACACCCAATACTTGGGTTAACTTCATCGACAAAGCGATTTCGAATTTTAGAAATATCCTATTACTGCAAATACACAGTAAATTTACTGCGATTTTGCCACAGTGTGGTGGAAACTGTTCGGAATTCCTTCGCCAAATTCATCGCTTGATATTTGTTGCAATCATCGTGAAAAACATGCTGGAATTCGATTATCCTGTAAGGTCGCGACCGATATTTTTTTCAAGTTGTTATCGGAATTTTGATATTTATATGTTTTGATTTGTTGTAGCCTCTGTGCACGATTTGACCCGTTCTCAATTTGTTCGCTAATAATATGCATTTTGTAAATCTATTGTTACGAAACAAAATATAAAAAAAGATTACATCACAATTCGATAACAAAAAAACATCAGTGCCGTTACAAAACCGTGTTAGAAAAATGTTTTGTTGGGTATGAGTCACTGATGGTCGCGCCGCCGAGGCGCAGTCCATCTGTGGCGCATGCTTAACATTTTATCAAACCCTTTTCCTTTAAATGAGATCAATATCAAAGCGCAAATACATCTCTTCATACTTGGAACAAAAATAATAAAAGATATGACATTCTAAGGTATCGTTTAGTGCACTGTAAAACCTGATGTTTGTGTCAGTCCCATATGTGTTTGTCCGTGATGGGCGCGATCCATCAGTGCCTCATACTACACAAAACTACTTTGGAAAACAGTTCATGACTGAGTTAGTGATGTTTGAACAACATAATGACTCTACGGTGTGATCCATCAGTGACCCATACTTGATAGAAGGTATTTGGAAAGTGACGAAAGTCTGCCAATATGGGGAAGGTCTCATCAGCGCGATCCATCAGTGACTCATACTTCATAAAACCCTCTCGTAAAAGGTATCTTGGATCTGAAATTATTATTGGAAAGACATGACGACATAAATATTTAATAACCCAACGGAAATTACTAGAAATGACGTCATCGATCCCCCTGGTAATAGACGAATGCCTTGCAAAACTTAGAACTTATGATTTGTTGTGTCTTATGCCTGTGATTAATTACTTCGAATATAATTATGATTTAAGATGTTTATCCGCAGATATTTGTCCAAAAGAAATAGTATTGCGTAGTGACCAGGGATATCACTTCCGGATTCGTGATAAGGATCAACTTGGGTATATTTTAATGATTCAGGGTGCCCGGTTTGCTCAATCGGTAAATTGTTGGGAACACGCTTCGGACTACGCATCTCTGATTGTTCTAATGTAGGTTTGAATCCGAAGAATGCCGAGTTCTGGATGCCCGGTTAGCTCAATCGGTAAAGCGTTGGGAATGCGCTTCGAGACACGCTCTTTTTTGATCGACTTGACGCAGATTCGAATTCCATGAGGGGTGATGATTATATGGGCGAGGTCTGCTGGACGACTCGGCGATTCTCTTAAGCACTACTTACGTCTTCCTCCACCAACCAGGTTCATGCGCAGGAAAAACAAGAAATACGATAAGCCAGAAAACCTTTACCCCGATTCGGAACTGGCTTCTGCATGAGAGCTCGTAGTTTGTCATATCATTAAGCTGTGTTCTCAGCGTTCCTCTTCAGCAGGATAGAAATGATATCCTATCCCATATGTTAGATATCTTCTGGAGGCCTCACCAGTGTACGATGGTTCACGTAAGCTTTTGGTTCCTTCGCCAATCATTTCCATGCACAAGAAAAATGAGAATATATTTAGTCAAATATCGTCTTCTCGTTCCGGTTCGGAGATTTGGCTCAACCAACGTGCCCTGTTCCTTTTCTGTAAATAATTTCAGATATGTTTAAATACTTCGTCTTGTTATTGGAACCATATTTGTGCATAAAGAGTCAAAACAACAAAAATTATTTCAAATCAACGAGCATCGCGGTGCCAAATGATGTGTATATTTGGTACTAAATAGGGTATTGGTCGGTGGGAGATTGTTTCGTCTGTCTGAACCATTTCCTTTACATATGTTTTGCCAAGCTTGTGTCACTGATGAATCACGCCATCTGAGGCGCGGTCCATCTGTGGCACATGTTCGACAAAATTGAACTTTTTTTAGTTGGCTGGACAAGCTTCGGTCGTCTGTACTTGATTTTTCACGCTCTGGCAAAGTGGAAGTTTCCCTTTTTATGAGAAAATCAGTCAAAGAAAGGTTCGAAGACTCCTACTAGAAGAAGCTATCTGGCAAAGACTGACATAGTGTTCCATTGGCGGTAAAAAGGGGGCGGCGGGGATCGGTATGACTGGCTCTTTCAAATGAGCCAAAAATTATTATGCGCGCCTTCTTTCTGTATTTTCGCCGGTATTACCACGCTGTTATGCAAGCCGCGCCCCGTCAACATGACCACCATATATAATAAAGATATCTTAAATAAGGGTTTCTCAGTAGGAATAGGATAAATTTTAAATTTAAGATTCGAATCTATTCGGATACATGTCGGGATCGAACTCATTTCTGCAATTCGGCGTTATTCGACAAAGACGTCGACCGAAAACATTATCGGATACGCCTTGACCTTGGTTGTATTTTTAAAAGGTTTTACCAATTTGTAGAAAATATTTACGATTTATATTATTTCGACGTTATTAAAAAAAAAAGATTCCGAAAGGTTTAATTCAAAACGCTATGATTAGGTATCCGGGTTGAAAATAAATGTGTGGGCTGGGCAATTCAATTCGACAAAGCGCCACCAAAATATTTTCCATTTGTACCAAATTTTGTACTCGTCGGCGCGATCAATCTCCACCAGTATCTCAAGCTTAACAAGCGCGTGTTTGGTAAAAATACTTTGAATACTAGGAAATTGCTGTTTTCATTCGAGCCCATTCAGAGACCTAAGTTTGTCAAGTATGTGCCAAAGACCCGGACTAAGCAAAATATGCCAAGGCTGAATTCTTTTGGCAAAGATTGGGAACCTCTGTTTCGATGCGAATTGACTGATGGAAAAATACTGGGAAAGAACAAGTTACGTCACCCCGCCTCGCATCCAACTGCCGGTGTTATGCGAACAATTCGCCGATGTCGGCTGAGTATGAGTCAGACATACTACATCATTGAAAATTTGAATAGGAGAGAATCGAAGGTTTTAAAAACTCTCTCGAATTTATATCTCGCCTCATTCGGATATTTGCTCCCTGTGGCGCGCTTCTGACTGCCTGAAGAGGATTTTAAAAACAGATGGAAAAGGGCACAAAAAATTAGGCTATTTTTGAAAATATATTATATTATGCTTTTTCAATAATTACAAAGTGAAAGCATTTGGAAATAACTTCAGTTTTATGGATATTTTCCTCAAAAAATGTTTTAAAAATTTTTGCAAGAATGTATATGCGAAATGGATTTTATAAGGTGGATTAAAATACCGGAATTTAAACATTTGGTTGGAGCAGAAATTATTCTGTAATTTGATTATACAATTTAAATATTTCGTTAAATATGCATGCAAATTTTATTCTATAAGGTATAAAAAGGGGTTCAAACACCAAACAGCGCCAGCCCAAATGATTCTGTTTAAAATGAGCCGCAGACGGGCCGGGCCGCACCTTGGTGGCGCAATTTATCAGTGACATATACTTTACAGAAGGTATTTTTGGGTAAAAATTTGCGATTTAGGAAGTGACGTATTTTATAGTCATTTCTTCCCAACTGTGGTGATTCAGAATGTCCGACGCTTTATAGATCGTGTGCTGTTATTTGTGATTTTTTGTTCTTGATTTACGGCGAAATAAATCTTGATTTTTTGGGCATTTCAAGAGTTTTAAGTAGAGAGTTTTTGAGAGTGATGAAGAAACAGATGTTATCAGAGCAATTACTATTAGCTATGTACGTAATTTCAGTATTCAGAACCGTCCTGATGTACTTACTCTCTGCAGGTTTAAGAGGCTGACAAATTAGAAAGCATCATCAAAGAAGGAGAAGAGGATTTTAACGCGACTTTAGCAGACACCAGTACACCATTTATAACGGTTTTGTCATGAAGTGCTTTTTCTCAGCGTGCTCGACCGCTACCAAAGTTGTGTATACACCCTGAGCTAAGTTGCGGGGCGTGAATCGAAAAGCCGGGCGGGCCTCGAAAATGAGAAATCCATCTTGCTATATGACCGCGTTCCCGATCAGAAATTTCATTATGTCTGCATGAGCCAAAGATGGATCGCGCCTCATACTTAGCAAATATGCTTTGACAAAATATATTTCGATCGCGAACGATCAGGGCCACACGAAATATCGAACCTGCGTTGCCAACACTATAACCAATAGGCCGGACGAAAAGTTGTATTATATTACTGCCGGTCAATTGTGATTCCCCACATTCCATTCAAACGTTAACTAGAGCGTTTAGGCGCCAAATCCATTTTCCCGCCAACAAAATAGGGCCTATTGAAGCTAATAGCTGCACTAAACTTCCGTTTTGAATTCCTGTTAGAATATCATTTTGCAAGCAAAGTTTACTGACATATATCCTGCATTATTAAACACGTTTTGTCGAGTATGAACCATTGATGGATCGCGTCGATGAGATGCTATCCTTCTGTGGCTCATGCTTGACAAAATGCAATTACTGTGGAGAGTGTCGGGAATACCCAGCATTGAGGTTGGTAAAAGAAATTGACATTTTTATATCAAAGAGATAGTTCGCGGAATGTGCGAGCGACTATTTTTTTTTCATTTTACAAAAAATTCCGTTGAGGAAAAACCTTAATCTGCGGATAATTTTGAACAATCAACGCTTTTTCACATTTTTTTCGATTTTATGCGATTTTTTTTGCATTCTTCAGAATGGCCCCAACGTATTTCTTGCGTGTCGTAAAAGGCGACTATTAAGAAGCAAAAAAGAGATAAATGGTTTTTTCATCGCCCAGGGCAGATGCCATTTCTCGCACTTTACCATGGCGGTTCAATTACATTTGAAATAGTTTCCGCTTAGAATGTATAGTGGCTAGTTTTACATCTTCCAGTAGCTTTTGCCATTGAGAGCTCAGTGGTCGTTAGTTGGTTTCCTTTACTGTTGAGACACCGCTTCCGGCATAGCTTAGAGTGAATTTTGATAAAAAAAAATCGCCACCTGTTCTGCTATACATATCAAACTTCTTCATTAGCTTCAGTGATCAAATATATAAGCCCCTTGTATGGCCATACATGATTTCTATTTAGCATTTTGTCACTCACGTAACAATATGTCGTTAATTGTTGAACTTGTTGACATCACTGTAGTGTTTATGATCCAATAATTGATTGCATCACATTTTTAAAATCTGTAAAAACAACTGGAAATTGTCAGTATCTGAAGTAATTAATTAATTTTGTCAAGCATGAGCCACGGATGGGACGCGTCTCATCGATCCATGTTTTTACATAATTTTCAACAAGCTGTCGCCTCAGCAAAACTTTGACAATTAACTGTTAAAAATGGGTTTAATTTACCGTGCTTTTAATTTCAGTGTTGTTGACGCAATTAATTTGCAGGGGAGTGTTATATTATTTCTTGAATGTCATTACATCATGATGGCTAAGATTAATTTGTATAGATGGGTTGGATAGTATTGCTTATAGAGAGGTCAGGATTTGGATGTAGGTTTTTATTACATACGGAATGCTCGTAATAAGCGAGAAATTTTCTGATGCTATCGAGTTGGATTAGAAATCACGGACAGGAGCATTTCAGCTAGAAAAATGTAGTTTAATTCATTCTTTATCAGGTATAAGTTATAGATCGCGTCGCCGAGGTGAATTGGGTATAGCAAACAATTCCTGGATGTTAATACTGATAATCTGAATCAGAAATTTGAGTATAGTTATAGACAACACAGGTATGGACGTTTCCGTGTTGTCGTTGCAAGGGATTTGTCGATCCATTGTTGGCGGATTGAAGAATTTTCAAGGGCTCACAGCACCTGGTTGATATTTCAACATTCAAAAATGTAAGGGAACGGTAATTCGTCGGGGAAAGAAATATAAAATTTTTAGTATGGTAGAACAAATTTCAAGTCCAGAAAAAGAGGCGTTTCGCGAATTATCACAAAGATAAGGATTTTTTTTTAGGTTTTTATTATTTGCTATGGCCTGTTCTTAAACCTACCAGGAGGGGAGGGGGGGCTTATACCCAACAACCGTTAGGCACGGACCTTTGTTTCAGTAAAATTGAAGTTCTTGATGAGGTGCGCCACCGCCATCTGTGTCTCATTCTTGACAAATAAAATTCTCGATCGGGTCAAAAGCGGTCGGAGGAGGTCATTCGCTGTCAAAAAATCAAGCGCATATGTGATTGTTAAGTATGAGTCCCTGATGGATCGCGCTGCCGATGAGTAGCGATAATTGTTTCACGAAAGTAGATCTCTCTGTGCCTCGCGCATAACAAATGAAAATTTCCGAATCGAGTCAAATGCGGACGGTACAGGTCAATCCAAGTCGAAATAATTATAAATTATACACATGCGTGCACATGTTTTGTTAAGTATGAGTCAATGATGGATCGCGCCGCCGATGAGTGGCGATAATTATTATTAAAAAATACATCTCGCGGCCCCTCGTGCTCAACAAATGGAAATTTCGGAATCGAGTCAAAAGCGGCCGTTAGAGGTCAATCCCAGTCGAAAAAAAATTATACACGTTCATGCACATGTTTTGTTAAGTATGAAACAATGATGGATCGCGCCGCAGAGGCGCGGTCTAACAGTGGCTCATGCTTGACAAAATGAAAATTATGATGGGATATTTTGTTGTTTACTTGGGTTATGCAGGGCAAAGGATCTAATTATACCTAATGCTTATTCGGGTAAGTATACCACGCTGAGCAGGATATGCAAATCCTTTAATTTATTTAATCTCTGCATAATAGTTAAACTCCGTTCTATAAAATGTTAATGATAGCAGTTTTAAGTTCCATTTTTGAAGTATGAGCAGAGGAGGGATGTTGCATACGCAAGAATTGTGGATGAGGGTGTTAAATTTGTACCGGCGGCGCGCAAAACTTATATGGAATGAGATTTCTTGGTCTGAAATGGCTGTATACGTCACATATTTACTGATGTTGCAAAATTCTGGAATTTTTTATGTTTCAAAGGATTTTTTAAGTTATTCTGTGATTATTTTTAACCGTTTTAAAGGGGCTATCGCACCATGCCTCTCCTCCCACTGAATACGCTAGTATACTTTAAATTCCAAACCAAATTCCACATTTGGCTGGAATCGCGTGAATCTCAACTTCAATCTTTCAATTGACGACAGTAAGTACCAAACATATCCAAATCTGAAACTTCTAAATGGAATAGATTCTTTTTAAGAGGTACTGTGGATAAGGCGGTCCTTCCGTGGCGCGTGCTTGACAAAATACGTTTTCCTTGGATGCATTGTTATCAAATTCCACATTCGGTTTTTGAATATTTCAATTTTATTATCCTGATATTGCGAAATTTTATTACATAATCGGCTTAAGATACCGCGATATCATAATTTGCTGACAGTATCGCTATTGAAATCTTTCTACGCGGATTTTTACGTAATTTTCTTCAGTTTGTTTGTTTTGTCAAGCATGTGCCACAGATGGACCGCGCCCCAAGGGCGCGGTCTATCAGTGGCTCATACTTGATAAAAAGAATTCGATAATACGGTTATGATGTTTGGAGCTTACGCAATATATAATAGACCTCTTCACTTGATAAATGTCGCAATATAATGATCACAAGTTGTAAGTGATATCTGCCTTATACTGATGAGTAGATGAGTAGCTCAGGTTTGCATTGAGGGGTCCGCACTCACCGATGAGAAAAGAAAAATTTTACAGTTTTATATTAAAAAAAAATGCGCGCTGTAGGCGTGCTAGTATTTTTTTTATTTTTTTTTGACTTTTTGAAAAGTGTAGTACGTTGCAGTTGAAAAAAGATTTCGATGATACTTTGAAAATTCGGCGTCAATTTTTGCGGTCTTTGCGAGTAAGGTCAAGCCTAGTCTGATAACTGTAGGGTCGATGGTTCGATGCCGGGTCATTTCACCGCCAAACTGACTGCTGGTATCATTGCAATGTTTCGTTGTTGGATATTACGCTGTATATATTATGGAAAGTATTGAAATGAGATTTGTCTCTTTTTTGTATAATTCTTCAAATTAGGATTCTGGTTCATGGTTCGATTCTTGGTCGCTTTACCACTGAAAGAGGTACTGAAATCATTGCAAAGACTCGTGTTAGGATATGAGGAAAGAATTATCTATAATGTATATATTTTAACTTTTGTATATTTTTTATGTCATTTTCTAAGCTAGCATCTTGTTTTTTAAGAATTTTAGGAATTTTGGAAGCCTACTGGATATATTATGGAAAAGATTTAGATACAAATCTTTAAACCTCTTCAAATTAATATCTTGAATCAAATTTTAGTGGGCGCGATGGCCTAGTGGTTAAACATGTTGGCGTCGAAAGTTGAAGATCTCCGGTTCGAGTCGTTAATCCATGCCCACCATTCAACCCAAGGTGTAACAACTTGGGTAGGCTAAACCAAGCCGGAAAAGGTCACATCTTTCCAGCAATTCTGACCCTGCCCGTCTATAAGTGACCGCTGGTACAGGGCCTTGGGCAGGGTGATCCACTCCAAAAAGTGGTTGTAAAAAAAATTAATAGCATCACGTGAATTTTTTAAAAAGATTTAAATTAGACTATCAGATATATTTTAAAAGCATTTTCAGTATATTTTTATACACACAAATTTATATATATATTTTATCTATATTTATATATTTTTACATATACTTATCAAATTAGAATCTTGAATCGAATTTAGTAGAGTTCCGCGAATTTCGAGAAAAAAATTACCACTCCCTTCTAGAACGAGTGGAAAATTTCCAAGATAATTCCAAGGCGTTACGATATTGATTCACCATAAAAAATACGAGATAAAAATAATCCTTTTTCGCGCCAACCCCAAGGGACGGCAATTACGTCATTTAAGACGCCATGGGCGCACCCTATTAAAAATTTGTCAAGTATGGGCCACTGATGGATCGCGCTTAGGTAGCGCAATCCGTCAATGACTCATACTCAACAAAACAGGCGAAAAAATGTTTAGAAAGGGTATAGCAGTGACGTTACATCATGATTTATGCGTCATTTCGGTGACTCTGTGGAACGAACATCGTCACGTACGCTCTGGTTTACCATGTTAATATTACGAATATGGTAACAAACAAGTCCGACTTGGTAGCATGGTCGTATACCTGTTCGTCTATAAGTGGCCGCTGTTACATGGCCTTAGAGAGGGTGATCCACTCTAAGAAGTGACTATAAATAAAATTTTAACCCTGCTCGTCTATAAGTGGCCGCTGTTACAGGGCCTTAGACAGGGTGATCGACTCTAAGAAGTCGCTATAAATAGAAAATGAATTTATTGGCCAAAGGCCGCATTTATTATGTTAACCTTAAAAGCAAGCTTCATTCAGGTTCACTCTATAAGCGAGACTAAAAGCGCCCAGCCAACTAACGGCCAATCAATAGCAAAGAGCTACTACGAAATGTAGAGCCAGCAACTGTACTCTGAGCGGAAAACATCCCAAAAAGAACCGAACCTTAATAGTAAAGTGCAGTGAATGGTTCTGTCCTGGGTGATGATAAAATCATCTACTACTTCTTAGAATTTAGATTAAATCTTGTGTTTTTGCGAGAGGAGTGGTAGGGCGTTTAACCACCGCCCAGGACAAATACCACCCACTGCACTCTGCTGTAGTGGTTTAAAAATTCGAAAATACATATTCGATTGAAAAAATATGTCTTTCTGGTCGATCGCGCTGAAATTTCACAATTGTGGTATTATTGCATATTAATATTTACCAGGCTTCAACTTTAGTCTCAAAACTTCTCAAAAATCGATACATAAAGAGGTGAATTCCCTCTATTCTGGCCTGGTGCAAACACGTCGTCATCAAAACAGTCTATGGCTCCTACGCTATATTCACATCCTGTGGAAGAATACTGGTACAGCACACTGTATGCAATACTGCGTTACTGTGAAATATTCCGGGCCATAGCTAGTCTATGCAAAAAAATATAAATTTTCAGTCAAAAAAGTTCGGAATAATACCAAAATTTTAGAGTAAATGTGACAGTATGCAACTCTACAATAGAATAGGTATTTCAGTGTATACGATGGCGCGTATTTCCACTAATGAAAATTTGTCGACGAATTTGGGTAAAATAACTGTTAATTCAAGTTTTTTAGCATTTTTTAGTAGAAATCTGCGAGGAATAGTGTTTTTTTGTTAATTTTTGGGCCTTTTAAATGCGGTAATGGGTTAAATTTTACTGCAAGCCGGAACAATTTTTTTTTGTCAAGTATGGGCCACTGATGATCCGCGCCTCGTCGGCGCGATTCATCAGTGCCTCCATACTTAACAAAACTTGAAATCCATGTTTTCACTGAAGAAACGCATTAAGGAACTTTTCACTTCTATGCTATCTTAAATCGATTGAATCACACCAAAATTTCTGTTATTCCACCGTTTTTTTGACAGTCCATTTAGCGCAGTTCATTGAAGCCAGCATCGGTCTCAAATTACAACGAAGTCTTCCCGTTTACAGGATGTTGCGCGTCCGCTGATTTACAACATTGTGTATAGGGTGCTTTTATTTTATCTCGAATATTACAGGGATTGCAAATTACATGAGATGATTTAATGGTAAAAAAAAATGTTTATTATGGGTGTTTGTTGAGTGTATAATATGTGCGGTGCAGTAAATTAAAATTTCATAAACTCGGAATAATACTGCTGAGAAGATACATGTCCAGTATGGGATGATGGTGGACCGCACCTAGTCAGTACGTTCCATCAACAGCTCACATTTGACCTAAAAGTTGTTTGCATAGCTCCATTTCCATTTCACCAGTGAAAAGGTATCGTATTTACTTGATTGTAAGCCGCCCCTGAATGTAAGCCGCATGTGATAGTGTTAAAAATTTAATGTAATCCGCATATATCGGTACTGTGCCGGTGCCTATATGGGTTGATGACTGATAGAAGTGACTGATAAAGTTTAGACAGGGTTCCGGCATCGCAAAAAAAAATGTAAGCTGCCCTTGAATGGAAAAAAAAAACTTTATAAGCCTCGGCTTGCAGTCGAGTAAATACGGTATGCCATGAAACGGTGCTTTTACAGCGTATTTGTTACAATGTGGTTTGAGGAACGCATCAGATCAATTCATCATTTTAATTCATCGACAGACTCCGTATGTTGTAAAATGCTTCCCCTAGGGATATATATTTGCTTTGAAATTAAAATTTGAATTAGGGTTGCAGTGCCAAATGTAACCTACCAAAAAATAACCCCATAATTTAGTGATATCTGTAAATACAAATTCCTAATATGATAAGCATATAGGCAAACTAAAACACATAAGTATAAAGCCGAGGGATAGGACGTTAAGGTAAGGTGTATGAAAATTTGAATTTCACTCTCTCACAGAGCGGATATCCAGTTAAAGTGATTCAGTTTCGTAGCTCCTTTTCTATATAGAAATTTCTGCTTAGAGCATAGTTTGCCAGTTTCCGATCGGTTCCGATCCAGTCAGGAGAGTTTCACTTACATAAAATTTTTGTTTTTTTTGATGGATAGATCTATCTGAGAAGGATACATTACAAAGCAGCATTCCTGATAGGGGGCTTTGGTCCAAGCGGGTAATTTTGTCCAAGCATTTCCGCTAAGTATGTGTCACTGATGGATCGCGCTGCCGAGGCGCGGTACATCAGTGGCGCATTCTTGACAAAATTAATTTTAATTTTTAGCCTTTTTGAGACATTAAGCTAGTTGGAACATAAAAGGATCAGATACTTCGTTCTGGTTTAGAATTTTAAGACGTTAATTAAAAGTGACGCGCGGAAAATTTTTACTTTTAGCTTAAACATAAAAATACACCATTTTGAGGTGCAAAAAATAATAAAAATATCTTCTTAAGCGCTGAAGGCACGGAAAATTTGTTCGATATTTCAAAAGTGAGTTTACTGAAAAGATTTCAACTCAGTTAATTGAAAATGCTGGGAGTACAAATACGCGTTACTTCCGTAATATTTGTTTAACCCAGATTTATAAGCAAACTTCAACATATTTCCAATGTTGAGTTAAGAACGTAAGCTCAGATCAGAAAACAATTTAAGAGAGATTTATTTGAATATTTTGATTGCGAGATTTTCGTACGAACAATTTTTGTGTGGGCCATGCTTGGTTAGACATAAAATTGAGTGTATATTGCTGATTAGTATTGCATTGTGACGAAACAAACGCTAACTAAGTGTTTCAAGCAGCTGTTAACAACTTCGTAATCAGCTTAGTTAAAATTATCATCGGCCATACATAAAATACATATAAATAACGCATTTTAAGTCTGTTTTCATCTACGGCCGTACCTAAGGATATCATTTCCTTTTTAATCTGGTATTATTTATATGTAACGCCAATTCCAGAGCTGTATTTCTGACTTTAAATATCGGTATAGTATATCGCCAGAGGACCTAAGTCCGAAGTCCAAAATAGAGGGAAATAGAACGATGTCGAGTATTGCATGCTGGGAATTTGAAGTGGGGTCAGAGTGTTAGCTTCTTTGCTCTATTTTTATGTTATTAGAAAGATATTTCAGTACATTTTTTTAAGTATGAGCCACTGATGGACCGCGCCTGTATAATATATACTGTATCCTTCCCCAGTTTTTGTGCCATATTTGTCTTAATTAGAAGCAGAGGTGTCGTTAGTTACGGATGGAATACCGTGTTGCTGTTTGCTCTGCTTGTCGGCAAATTATTGCAGTGTGCTTGAGAATGGACGAGTTAGAGAATGCATGTTATTGAACGTCTAAAGATATGGTTTATACTTTATAACAGCCCGTACCTATTTCCTGCGTGTTGTAACAGGCGACTGAGAAGCAAAGAAGAGGTTGGTGGTTTTAGTACCACCCAGGGTAGGTACAACTCATTGCACTTTATTATAGTGGTTTCGTATGTTTTCCAATAACAACTACATTTGGCAGTACCTCCGATGAGTCGTTAGTTTGTTCCTTTAAAACGTTGTCTTCAGCCTAATGCGAGTCGATTCGTACCGGTATGTTTTCGGTGGGTCATTTCGTACAAAAATACGAGAATTTGAGCACCTCGACTATTTTTGCGAATTTTTATTTGATCCTTTTGCTGCTACTGTACTGGTACACCAAACTTTATAAAGAGTTAAGTTCCCGCGAACACAGAACATTCGGCAAGGGTGCGAATTGACCAAGGACGATTTTTTGTTCAGGTTCCGAATTGACCAAAGGGGATTTTTTTCAGGGTTCGAATTGACCAAGGGCGATTTTTTTTCAGGGGTGCGAATTGATCGCCACCCCCCTTTGCTTTAGAGTGAATTTCAATAAAACAAAATGGAATTCTGACATTAATGTTTCCGAGGATCCACATTTGTTTGTTTAACGCCACTTATGCTAACAGTTGTTAATCGGAGAATTAAAAATATGTCAAGCATAATCCGGACATGAAACAATGAATATGAGACACGGTTTATCTGTGGTTCATATTTGACAAAAACCCATATTTTAGTCGACAATGATGTTTTGTTAAGTATGGGACACTGATGGAACGCGCCATCAAGGCGCGGTTCATCTGTGGCCCATACTTAACAAAACATGTCCGGGTTGAATAGGAAACCTCTTCGTAAAAAGCGCTTGAAAAAGCCCGATAAATTCCTCACATACCAACAAACGGCTGCTTCTATAAACAGTGGAAAATTTTCGAATCTTCATTAAAAAATATGAAAAGTTAACTTGTTTTACATAGTACTCATGCAAACTTTAATTTCTAAAAGAAATTTATACGAACCAAATTTTTGAATCAATTGCGTGGAAAATTTTTTACCTTAAAGATTTATTTTTTGTTATTCTTTGCGGTGGGGGAAGGGGAGAATTCATTTCAGAATGATACGGATATTGTATAGTTATGATTGTATAAAACTTCAATAAAGTCGTTATCAGCAAAATATCTCGAAATAACCTTGAACGCCTGTCATGCTGATCAAACCAATCTCGGGAATTTCCAGACTTATCTCAATTTTATCGGAAAAAATTTGACAAATTATTTTTTGTTAAGCATGTGTCACACTGATAGGAAGAGAAGTCTTGACTTAAGAAACAGCCGTGTAGTAACACTTCCATGCCTTGTATTTACTGCGACAAAAATACAGTAAATTTACTGTTAATTAGCAGTAATTGCATTTTTCCAAAATTTGAAATTGATCAGGTATGGACTGTTGCTGGAACGCGCACGGTCCAATATTTTGCCGGAAAATAGATTTTATATTTTTCTTTCAATATTGCTATGTAAAATCACTATGAAAGTTTGGTTAAACACGCTGTGTCTTTATCACAGTGTACCACGTTTCTTTATTGCTTTATTAGCTCTTTGACTCAAGGTAATGGCATTTGATTGGTATTTAACACGGAAGTAGATGTAACGTATTAGGAAGTTCGTGGTTTCCTATCAAAGCCGGTCAGTTGGTTTTTCGGTTTGAAAGGTTGGGTCGTGCATGTTATGATATCAAGCAAAGATCGGGTGGACGATCAAACGTGTCTTTTTGAACTTCGATTTTTCATTTGGATTGCCCACCTCAAAACGTCGCCTATACCCTGACATAACAATAACTAATAATCAAAGCTGAACTCGCCCGTTCGGTTCAATATGTTAAGTAGAATTTCCATTGTCGTAGTTTCGACCTCTATATTATTTTTTTTAACAAACATGTGCCATAGATGTTGCGTTGAACCACAAAAGTGAGTCTCTTGGATATTCCGAAGACAAACAGTATATGGTTTTATATGATACCAGGACAGAAATTTTATTTATTCAACCACAGATGGGTGGCGCGCTATTTTTTAGAATTTGGCGCCATCGCTGACCTCTATATTACATTTGTTTGTTTCAATATGTGACATAGATACTAAGCGAACCTTAAAAGTGTACCCCATCGATGGTCCAGAACTTATAACATATCGTTAACATCAAATCAAAAATTTTATCAAGTCAAGCACTAGCCATTGATGGATCGCACCCCGCGACGGGTCCACTGGCTCATGCTTGGCCATCATTTTACTACGAATATTTCATGATTTGACCTCTTATTGTATATTGAAATTTAACACTATTGTGCTAATTCGATTTCCCGCGTCCTAATGACCTTATGTTTGTTTTAGGAAAGAATTGAAAACCTTCGCCGTCAATTACTCGAGAGCCTTTTCCGATTTTACCTTGCGCCAACACGCTGTTGAAGGGTATTAAGTAGATATGTTTCTAATCCCGTGTCGAGGATAAAAAGGACTTTTAAAAACTCGATTCGATTCGAAACCAATTCGATTCGTGATTTGTTGAATAACAAATAATTTGGATTCGATTCGTGCAGAGATTTGCTACGAAATGGTAAAATATATAAAATTTTTCAATGCAGTTCCAGTTTCTTATTGAAAAGTAAACTAAAAACTGTCAGTTTTGGGCAGTTCTAATTCACACATTTTGAAGTTTTTTTGTCAAATAATGCGGATGGAAACAAAAACCTTATAAATGTCATTTTTTTTCTCTCAAATTTTAGCCTTTTAGCTAAAAAAAAATCGGACTAAAAATGCATTCCTATTGATGGGGGATTTTATTTTTATTTCTATGGCTTTAATAAGAGCTGTGCGTAACCTATTCCTAATTCATGCCACTACAAATCGAGGTCTATCTGCTGCCTATATTTGATGGAATAACATTCTTTGTTTGTAATGGTACTCTCAACCATCGCCAAAAATAACAACGTCAATCGGTGAACTAGTTTATGATCGGTTTCTAGAGACCTTTCCTTGTGGGACAGAAATATTACTTTGTTAAGCATGAGTCACAGATGGACCGCGTCTCATCGACGCGATCCATCAGTGGCTCATACTTAACAAAAGATGTTTTCACAATTTTTTTTTTCGATTGGGTTGTTGTGTTTGTGTTGTTTTGAACAAGGTGAACAATATTAGGATAAATAGCTGACCACCGACACGTAGAATGCATATATATCCTTGCTTTTCATCGAGTTGATTTCATTCTCGCTGTATATTTGTATTATAGATTGTTATGATATGTGTAAAATAATTTTTTTGGTTTTAGTGGAAATGGTCAATTCAGGAGAGAGAAAGATAAAAACAAGTAAAGCAAATGAGATTACGCGGTGGAGGCGCTAAATTGTTTTAAACGAGCGCGCTTTTGCCTTTTTCATGAAGTTGATTTTATTCTAGCTGCATTTCATAATAATTATGATTGATTACGCGGCGAAGGCACAGAAAAATACGTCTTACTTATTAGTATTTTCTTCCTTTTTATTCGCTTATTTTGGATCAAGAGCAACAAAAATTATTATTGAATGAGCTTGTGCGCAGAAGGCGCTAGATGTTTGGCTTTTTTTAGTGATATTTTCTTCTAACATTTATGATTTACGTATCATCTGCAGACAGATAGAAGTTTTCAAACCGACAGGTCTAATGAGTCAGCGTAACGAAAAAAAAGTTTTGCAAAAAAATATACAAAAAAAGAAATATTTCTTAGAAAAAAAAAAACGGTATTTTCGACTCAAATCATGCGAATCGCGGTATTGAGAATGCAGTAGAAGTTCCATTTTGGGACCAAAATTAATTTGGCGTGACCACAACATTCTTTTGTTATCCACTAACCGTGCGTATTCTTCGTCATATAGTTCATCGTACTTGTATACTTTCTACTTAATTTCGACAACATCATTAATAAAGGTTGTAAGACATTTTTCTTTGGGTATATTATAGATATTGTAAATTACCGTTTAAATAGGTTATTTGTATAAAAGTCGAGCAAGTTTGATTGAACAAGGGTAGCAATCAAATTTGTAATAAAATTTGGTTTCTGAAGAGTCTTATCAAGGGTTGCAAGACATTATATTAAACTGCACATTTAACGGCCGCAGGGTCCAGCAGTTACACGCTCTGCCCAAATTATTCGATTTAATTCGTGATTCACGAATCAAACTTATTAATCGGGTTTTCCAATGGTACAAAATAAAATAGAGTAAAAAACGTATACAGTTAGGACAAATAAAAGTAACATCAGCAAAATAAGTTTTTTTGGAAAACAAGAAATCACTGTACACATAATTAATCGAATCTTTCCACTTTTCAGGTTTATTTACACCATAATATTATTTTAGCTTATTCAAAATATTTTACTTGGAAAATCAAAATAATTTTTCACTTTTATTCAAAATACTTGAAGGAACAAAAACGAAACCATGGCGAAAGAAAGGTAAATTATTTTTCAAAATCAGAGTTTTTACTGCCCTGTATTAAACCGAAGTAGACCAGATTTAATCCACCCAGTGCAGATACTACGCTCTGCACCCTATTATAACGGTTCAGTTCTAAAATGCAGTTCTTTCTTGGGTCTCTGTTGCTCATTTTAATTGTTGGAGAAAACAGCCTTTACATTTTATCATGGCAGTTCAGTTCTGTATGGTTTTCTGAAGCTGTTAGTTCGGGAAAACTCAAATTCGAAATTATGCCACTTGATTCGAAAAAATTGTATTTTAAAACGGCAAGCCGAGGTGTATTTGATTCAAATAATGTATTTTTAATAATTTAGTAATAACGGGAACATCAACACCAGGCTTGTAATGTCTTGCTTCAGGCAGACTACTCAAAAAAAAAATATGAACAATCTTTGTCTCGCCCCTAGTCAGAATTTTTAATACCCCAACCTGTTTTGTCAAGCTTGAGTTACTGATGGATCGCGCCATCAAGGCGCGGTCCATCAGTAGCTCATGCTTGACAGAATAAAATTTCAGATTCGGGTTTAATTGGCCAACTTAATCGGTATTTATATTTCGCGTCTTCTTTTATTCACAGGGAAAACCTGGGCCAACAAGATCGAATCATTCCTTGTCGTATTGGGCTACATTATCGGTCTTGGCAATATCTGGAGATTTCCGTACATGGCTTATAAGAACGGAGGAGGTTAGTATTTTTATTTTACGTAATATTTTTATGTTCCTCAGAAAACGTCACGATAAAGAAAACGTGTATGGGCAAGGAATAAGAAAAACGTACGTTCACCAGCTCATGCTTTGTATATTAATATTTGTGTTTGGGGGTTGGGGTGCTGGGAATATTAAGATGTTGTTATTTAGCGTAAAAGTACTAATATGTGCAATAGAGTGAGATAACCCATTTGGACAGGGGCGTTTCCACGCTATTCGAAAATTTTTGCTATCACACTCTACTGCAACATGCAATACACAATGTTGTTTAAAATGTTTTCCCACTTATATTTCACTTTCACTTATATTTCACTTTCAATTTCCCTTTTTTTAAGTAGGTAGCAGGCTTACGTCGCACTTTTTGTCTTAGGCCCATACTGTATTAGAGACGGGGTGCAAAATACGATTACAAAACGCGGCTATCTAGTGAAAAATGACCCTAGAGTCTGAACAATACCTGGACAGTAGGGTTATTTTGAATGCGAAATGACATTCTCACTCATTGCAGCGCTGCAAATCTCCTTTTTTGCAAACCGTGACAAATATTTCTTGCTCAAAAAACGGTTATGGAACAAAATAAGTTCGTTCAGCCAAACTACCAAACGCGAGAGATTAAACAAAGAAAATGTATTTGTAAGCGCATTCTTCCCAAAGTACCACAACGATTCGTCGCCAATAATCAGCGACCCACATTTGGCGATGCATATTAAAATCAACAAATTTTCCATGTTTCATAAGTCCATGTTTTTATAGTCATGCTTTGGCATGTTTTAGTAAGTATGGGTCACTGATGTAACGCGCCACCAAGGCGCGGTCTATATCTGGCACATACATAACTAAACATAAATTTCTGTTCAACATGTTTTTACAAAGAATTCCGAATAGACCCGTCAATTTTATGAGCGATCACTTCCCGTGTCATAACGTTTTTCATTAGGCTAATCCAAGCATGGGCAAAAGATAATTTCTGCTGAATATGTCCTGATTACATTAGGGCCATGTATCGTCATTACCAGATTTTATTTAATTGATAGTAATTTATAAAAGGCTACTGGGTTTATAAATCCCAAGTCAACAACTTGACAGATTGCGCCCGTTCCAAGCATGGGCTGTGTATAATTTGCTTCAATTTTACTATGGCCGATTATGATGTAATGATCACAATTAACAACCTATTTGTGATCGATACCAAAAGTGGGCGGGATTGATAAATCACGTGACTGTAATTTGAACCAATAGGAAGCGATTTATCAAAGCTGTTGTTAACGGTAGCTAACGATTCAGGTCACGTGACCTAGAAAACCGCGGTAAACAAGGGCATACGTCTTGAATGTCAGGAATTGCGTCGATTCGTTTGCGCATGTTAAACCATGCCACGACCAAAAACACGCGTTCTAATAACCACTACCAGGTAATGGTAGGGAATATCTAGTTTGTTCCAACTATATTTTGAAGTATGATCGCATCAAAATGAGGACTGTTTTGATACGAATAACTTTGAATAAATCCCTCCCTTCCTGCATGTCAGTTTATGGAAATATAATAATTTTCCCTTGAAATTATGTGGAAAGCGAGAAAAATAATGCGTTTATTTGATATAAAAAGTGTTGGTTTTATTGTAATCGGCGCCTAAAATGGGCCAACAAACGATTACTAAAATGGAGAGATCTATTACAAGATGTAGTGCCAGCAACTGCACTCTAAGCGGAAAACTTTCCATACAGAACTGAACCACCCTGTCAGAGTGCAGTGAGTGTTATCTGCTATGGACGATGGTCATCTACCACTTCTATGTTTCCCTTTAGTCGCCTCTTATGACACGCAGGAAATATGTTAGGACTGGTCTAAAGCCCGTACCTACAGGTCTCCAGTATACACCTACAATCACTCCTCCTAAGCCGACGCATTTTTATCATTCCCTCGAGTATTGTGAAACAGCAATGTTTATTATTGAGTTCGTGGAAAAGGGGAAACCGCTTTGGAATTTGTATATGGTTTAAGCCAGTGGAATTGTGTAATAATCTACATTTTGGCATATGATATAGACTTACATCAACTCTACGGTTTTGCTAGATCTGTCGTCGGCAAATAATAACTAATATTGTTAAACGAGCCTATTTTTAAACATGTGCCGGAGATGTAAGCGCGGTCCATCTGTGGCTCAGGCTTAACACTATATGACTTCTCAATGATTATACCTAGAATGTTTTGTTACTCCAGAGAATACACCAGTTGACGTGACAGATCGCGTTGCTTTTGGTAGTTTAATATGTATCTTCTTTTTTATCGATCTTTTAGGATTTGATTTGATTATTCTGAAACTCGCATTTAATTTCGCATCAAATCAGCACCTATAAGGGTCTATCTAACGAGCTCTGATATTGAAAACCTACATCACATTGCCGGGGGGGAGAAGGGGATTTTGAAAACAGTATACATAAATACCTTCCAAAAAACAGACTTTGTTTCCATGATATGACGTCATGATTGGTGTGACGTCATATTTTGCCTTCCCACAACTCATTAAGTGCACAGTCGGGCACAAGGAGTGTAGAACTCCTAGAAAACACACGATTGATTAATTTCTATAAGACTCTTCGCTATTGTTGCAATTCAATGAACCTCGTCGCAATTCTCGCCTCCTGTCTCCTTTTTTCGCTTTTTTTTAAACATTTCTCGTTATTTTTCAGGAGCCTTCCTCATTCCGTACAGTATATGTGCAATAGCGATTGGTTTTCCTTTGTTTTTTCATGGAAACGGCTCTCGGTCAATTCATGAAACGAGGTGGAATTGGATCATGGAACATCGCCCCTATAATGAAGGTATAATAGATAAACTAAACCTCTATTTTATTTAATTGAAATGCTCTTAATGCAAAGCCAGAAGAGTCGCTAAAAAGGAAACTTACTAACAGCCACTCAAAAGCGTTCCTCGAACGATCATTCATCGCCCCCTTTTTTATTTGCTTTCAGTCGTCTCGTACGACGCACATGAACTAAACTGGGGCTTTTTTCTCTGAAGCCGCTCCTACAGGGCAAAAACGATATACTATAGAATTGATTTTATTCCTTTATTCACTCTAAAATGGCTAGAAAATAAGCGATGCTAAAATTAAATCATCTGATTGCACTTTTTATAGCAGAGTAATTGAGTAAAAAAATTAAGTAAAAAATTAATGCAAAAGGGGATCAACGCCCGTCACTAAACACATGGGATGTGATGAAGTAACTTCGGCCTTTTCATATTCGTCTATAAGTGGCCGCTGCGACAGGACCTTGTTCAGGGTGATCCACACGAATGTTTGGTTATAAAAAAGCAGTGTGTATAAATGGCTGGTACTATATTTTTGCAGATTTTGCAATATTAAGTGCCTTTAGTTTGTTCCTTTTAGGCTCTGCTTCCAACCATGCATATTTCGAATTTTAATAGCAAAAAATTGAAAAAAATTCTAATTTTTTGTTTGTTTTCCAGGGCGTTGGTATTGGAACATTTGTGATTGCTGTATACTGCAATATATATTATATTGTGGTCATGGCATGGGCCATACTATATTTCTGCATTACAATTAGCCATGGAACTTTACCTTGGACGACATGTGGTGAGGATTTCTATAATTTCTTGGACAATTTTTATTAAAAAGAACGAAAACTGTATACATATATTCCATGTGGATATTATAGTCAATATATACAAGACCAAGCGTTGATTTCTTTTCTATACCAAATTTTCCAAAAGCGTTTGATTGTTTTTGATTTGGTTTCCGATGTGATTTAAAATCAATCTTTTAAAGCATAATATTTGCGAATGGCGAACTAGAAATATTTTCCGAAGATTTCTCTCTCTTTTTTTTTTAATTCGACTCACTTAAGGATCGCGCTGTCAAACGCGTCCCATCTGTTCCTCAAATTCGTATTGGTTAGGAGACTTGAATATGCAATTGCAATCATTGCCATCAATCAGCGATTTTGACTAAATTGACCGAATCTGGCGTCTCGAGTAGGGCTGGGCAATTCGATTTGATGATTCGGATCGATCAGATTATTCGAATCAATCGTGAATCGTTCATATGAACAAAAAACTTGCTAAACGAAGAGTAATTTTTCATGTTAACGACAAAAATGCAAATCTATTTTGGTCAAATTTGACCAAAATCGATTGTATTTTATCGTTAAAAATGGAAATTTTCGCTCGTGGACATACATTGTACTTAAAAATATATTACTTTTTTTTTAAGTCTGCTTATGCTAACATTTGTAATTCGCGCAAATATAAACTTCTTATTTTTCATATTTGGGACAATAGGTAAAAAATAAAAAATGGGATATTTAGTTACTTTAATGGAATCAGTGGTTCGATCCGATTCGGAAAAATTTTCCGAATAAGAATCGAATTTCAAATGATTCCGTTTTTGCCCAGCCCACCCCTAGTCTTAGGGTAGAGAAAGTAAATTTCAGTAAATCAACCAAAAAAAATTTATCTTTTTTTCAAGCACCATACTTACTTAACAAAATGATGTTTTGGCAAAAATTTTCCCTCAGATTGTACCGCAGTAGATAAAAATCAACGATTGGCCTTGCTCGATATGACTATAATTCCATGCTTTTTTATTATCATTTCTATTACGTGGGAAGGGAAACATAAAAAACAGCTTGTCTCGCGTTGACCATAATCAACAATAATTCCAAATTCAAAGAGGAAAATTCCATTTAGAATTTAAACAAAAATTGAATCAAATTTCAAGCGTGTTTTACAAATCTCCTTTTTACCATAAATTTGATTTTATCAAGCATGAACCACAGATGAACCACGTTTCTCAGGCGTAAAATTTCATAGGCCCATGCCTGATATTACATACTCAAAAAGTTAAATATTTGCATAAATAGCAAAAATATATCCCAAAGCGTTTTTGTGGGTCATGGAATTTAATGAAAAAAACAGAGAACACTTTTAATACGTTTTGGACAAAAAACAAATTTATGTAAAAATAAACAAACCCTTGAGCGTTTTGTATTTTGGCTGTTTTTGTGTTCTTTTCCACTTATTTATACGTTTATTGATTTTTTTCAATATGTGTGATTTTTTGCATCAGCACCGTGGGATTTTGAATAAATATTTGAAAAAAAAATAATTACAAACAAAAGAAAACGGAATTAAAAAATAAAAAATTATCGTAAAAATTTATAATTTTCGTGTTCTTAATTCAAAATATTTTGTATCATTTGAAATTTATACAAATTCAGAAAATATAAGCTTTAATATTTTGGAATTTTGTTTTTCAAGAAATTGTGTTGTTTAAATATGCAGAAACTAAAGTTTGAATTGGTATAAGATTATCTAGTATATTTGTCAAAAAATTTTGCTTTTTACCTGTATAGAAAAATGGGCGATTGAAAATTTTGGCGATTTTTGTGGAAAAATCTCTTAATTAAAAACCAATATATTAAAATGTGTAAATCGAGGAACAACAAATTCAAAACCTCGTTACTGATGCGTTTTTGATTTTACAAGTGCAATATATTTTTAATGATGACAATATATATTTATGATGAAGTTATATTTTATGATGACGTAATGGAGAACTGGAGTTGATTACGTCATAACTTGACAGATCGGCAACTCAATCAAGCATCGCAGTCATATCTAGCAGTAGTATGATTTATCATTCTTTTTTATTAAAAATCAAAATTATCATATCCTCATAGATTGACCTAAAAATTAAAAAAGAGTAAAATCAAGAAAAATCTTATATCGATTTGGCAGATCTTATACTAAACTTTCTTCCATTGTGTAATTTTTTTCGAACGAAGTCTACATCCCGGCGATTCCGGTTCGTTAATCTAAACCTACAGCTCAACCAAGGGTGTAATAACTTGATTGGGCTAAGCCGAACCCTGTTCGTCTCAAAGTGGCTACTTGTACAAGGCCTTGGCCAATGCGTTCTACTGCGAAAAGAGGGGGGTATTAGGAAATGAATTTAAAAAGTATCCCCCAACTCCTGCTTGTTAAGAGCGTCTCTCCAATACAAAAAAAAAAAACAGGTTTAATTTGCTTTCTATATCTAATTCGAACATTCTTTAATTATGCAAATTTTAAGAAAAATATCCTTTTTACGTCAAAAATGCTTAAAATTTATCATCTCATCTCGTCAGAAATATAACTTCGTTAAGTATGAGTTACTGATGGACCGCGCCTCAGGGGCGCGATCCATCAGTGACTCATACTTAACAAATCTGATTGACAATATTCATCCAATGGGCGGAGTATAACCAAATTGTTCAATCAATGCCATATAATTGGTTGTTGATCCATTGAATCCATTAAATCGGTGCCTAAACCAAAATAATGTTTCAATTCGAACTTCTAAAACTCGGGGAATCAACTGTATTAATTCGTATCATCTTTCGTTCGTTGCTCAGTCCGTGACTTGCTGTGCGCCGAGTTAAGAGTTATTACGACATTCTATTTGTACAAAAAACGTCATAACCGGGATGAAATTTTATAAATATCCTTCCAAATTATCGCGTTTTAAGATTAAATTATCGAATTTTTTGGTTTAAAATGCAAAAAAGGTAAAATTTAAAAGGAATAAAGGAAAAACTTCATCTATTTTGGTCCAAATTTACGTTTTTACCGATTCTTCTTTGAAAAGTCTCGAAAAAAGTTTGCGCGCACTCGGCGCTAAACCCACTGACTTAACAGTTAAAATTTGGAAAAAAATCGCAAATAATTCTATATTTTACTAAAAATTGGTGAAAACACATGCATAAATAAATATACAAATTTTTAAATCACTTCTACACACATCCCTAAGGTCGTTAACATAAAGGCACCACAGCGCCATTCTACCGAATCTCCAAGTTTCTCCATATTTTTTTTATCAAAATAATTGTTCATTCACATTCTTCTTTAGATGAATCAAAAATTGTTGTTAGCACCAACCGGCACCATACTTCTTCGCGTTTTGATGTGTTTAAACCTCCCAATTACAGGTTTATTCCAGTAAAAAAACATGTTTACCATGCAATATACTGTTACTATTTTACCATGCATTTTTACTTGGAGACCTTGGCCAACAGAGTGGACTTTTTTCCGCGAATTAATAATTTCATGAGCAAGTAAATATACTACTTTTTATGCCCCACCCGTACTTTATATGATATAATATATATCGTTTTTTTTTATTTTGTCAAGTATGAGCCATCTGATGATACCGAGCACCTTGACGGCGCGATCCATCAATTCTGACTCGTACTCAACAAAACATGTCTGTTGTACGCATTTTTGTCTGGGCCTAATTGCAACATACATTTAAGTCTTTCACAGTAATTTGACAACTGTCCTATAGAACTTAGAACTACCAACTTTTAACAATAACCAGTCTTCGAATAGAATATTGAATTTCTATAACATTTAGTAATCGATATATTTCAGAATCTGGTTCCTTCTTTCCCAAAACCTAATGATTTAAAGTTCCTCATCTCTTGGAGCTTTGGAAAATTTTTGAACGTGATTATCAATTGGTATCATAGGTTGAAAAAACCTCATCTTCATTCACAGTCGCGTTAAATTGATAATTTTTTTACCATCGCCCAGGAGGAGATAAAGTTGCCCTGCACTTTAGTATATTGTCATACGATTCATACTGAACTAAATATATTAAATCTTTTTCCTACTTTGAACTAAATATGTCAAAATCCTTTTCACCGAAATCACTGGAAATAATATATAACTTTATATAAAGATTCCAGCCTCTGTTGCCAATGTCTCTAATATAGTTTTAGAAAGCGGGGCGAAACAAACCCGTCATTAATACCACATTTTTTAGATAAAATTCGACAATCTTTACTTGCCAGATCACTTGTTACATTTTTCGATCACAAACGCAAGGGGGTCGGGGCCTGATGAAATCGCGCTCGCTGCGGCGCGGTCCATCTGCTGCCCCTCGCAGAACAAAGTTCATTTTTAATCAGGCTTTCCTATTTTTTCCAGTGTTTACTGGACTCCTTACGATAATTATAAATTTATCTTCGCAGCGTATCAAATTTATTTCGAGCATACACAGAAACGGTAAATTTGTTTCAAAAAGTTTTAAAATAGTTAGACAAATATGCTGTTTTTCTATTATTTGATTTTTACTCCTGATGTGCCACCGCCCTCCCTCCATCCATTCAAGCAAAACACCAATGTTAGACCAATATCAGCCTTAGAATGTTCTCAAATTTTCCCTTGGGACGTTTTCCGCTTAGAGTGGCGGTTGCTGGTTGTCTTTGCCATATAAAGAAAGTTCCTTAGTTGGTTACCTTTAGTCGCTTCTATCGGACTTGCATAGAGTTCATTTCGAAAAAAGAAGAAATAAATTAAAAACGACAATAATATTCTGAAAAAGTTTTTCAACTATTTCGACATTTCGAAATTATAACCAGGTTTTATAAGCTTTATGTAACAGGTACAAGTGACTTAATTCAAAGAATTCTAAATAATCCCCCTCATAACTATGAATCAAGCACTTTTGGGTCCATTGTTCAAACCATTGTTTGGGTGAGGAGAACTTTTTCGGGTTTAGGGCCCTCAGTTTGTTCGTCCCGCTTTCTTATATGTTTCACAGGTTAAATTTTTACGCACGAAATGACTATTTTTGAATTTTTACTGGTTCTAGTTTAATAAATTTTACTAACATAACGAGCGAATCGATTGCCGGGTTAACGCAAATTGAAAAAAAAATTACATAATATGCTCCAAATTCGACATTTTGAAACAAAAAATTCAATTTCAGAGAAGGACCGAAAATTTCGTGTGGAAAATTCATAATCATGCATTGTTCATTACGAATGTCTATTTTTCATTAATTTTATTGTACGCTAACTATTACGTCATACTTGCAAAGTGTATTTTTATGTGTGTGACGTCATAATTTCAGTTGTGACGTAATAATAAACCCTTTGACTGCGATTACTCAAAAACACCATTATGTCAAAGATTTGCGTCATTTGCTGTTATAAAACTGATTAATCTATTGAACTTGTTGAGGTGTGCGCGTATGGGGCGGCTCTTAGAAATGTCCACACGTGACCTACTGAAAGCGATTTCAAGCACACATTCAGAAGAACCATTCAAAAACTTAAAGCAAATTACAAAATTTATAGACCAAACACGTTTTGCTAAGCACGCGCATTACAGATGGATCGTGACGTTGTGGAGCGGCTCCATCAATGACCCATGCTTGATGTTTCGATAATCCAAATTTTTTTTTCTGACTGACTTCGCTCGGTACCGTCATTTCAAGTAGCCATTTTTCCCCCCACCTGTAAACCATAATCTCTCATATCCCATTATATGCCGCCGTTATTTGTATCGAGTAATACCAAAAAACGTTTTTTTGTGGATATTGTAATAATTAAATGAAGACAGGTCAACTGATGAATCGCTCCCTGATCAGGGGCGGATCATGTACTTCCCAGTGTTATAAAAATAATGTGCTGGCACAGTATACTTAAGCTCAAATTTAATGATTACTCCGACTAAATATGCGTATTTTTCTTATATTTTTGAGATGTTTTTTTTATCGTGGTTTTCCGCTCCAAATTTGGCACCTAATTTATCCCGTCGTCTGGCCAAGTAACATGAGGCGTTGACAATGATGTGTATTTAAAAATCCCAGCATTTTTAAAGTCGAACTGTTTTAACCCAATCTGATAACTGGTGCGTAATTCCGGCCAATTGTCTCTCTTACAACGGCGGAAAGAAATCAATTCTGCACTCTGGTTGAACCAAACTATGAATGACCCCAGGATTAAATGATATCCATGGCAAATGCAACAGTTGTTAACGCAAACAAATGCTGTGTTTGTCTGTCATTGGAGCATTCTGGAAGGGAGTGCCCAGATAATTTTCCAATTTATTTCCTAAACTATTCGTTAAATTACTCCAGTAGAATCATTTTTGATTTATTTTTTGATTTTTTGACATATGAACTATCAATAACAAAGTGAGATATTTAATTTTTGCTTTAAAGACAGGGAAGTCCTAAACGACAAGCTACACAAGGATTTCGTTTCTCCAATGAACTTTATGGTTCCTTCCATATCTTAAACCTAAAAACACATTGGTCTCTTATCCCATTATTTTTAAATGCTACAAAACTATAAGGTGGTCAATATAGTCATTAACCGACGGTTACTTTGCACTATTTTACACGACAAATTAGTTATAGGACTGGAATAAAGGGCGAAGCGGAATTTTTCTCTTATTCAAAGTTTGAGTCAGCTCTAGAGGCCTCACCTAAATTAAAATTTCAAAGTAAAAAAAACATGTTGTCAACATTTCAGTGATTCTAAAATTTCCCATAATTTCCTTGTTCCAGTGAATTTGTTTTCTCCGTAAATCAGATACGGATTCCACGATATGGTAACCACTGGAATATTGGCCCTTCCTTCTGCTTAATATTGGCGGGTTGGATTGTCTGCCCTACTGTCCTGTCACGTTCGAAAGGACTAAGGTCAAAACCCGAAAAGTGTTAGTGTCTCGAAGTGAAAGAGCCCAGTCCAAACTTTTAGTGTTGGAAAAAATGGTCAAGATAATAGTCACTAACACCTTCTCGCTCACGCAGCGACGTTCACACTCCGCACCCCCCCCCCATAAATCCTGATGCGCCCTGTCCAAAGCGTATCCCACGTTAATATACAACGTTAGAGGCTGGGCCAATACCGAATTCACTGTAGAATTCGAATCTGATATCGAATAAATTTTGTTTCAAATCGGATCGAAATCACTAACTCTTTGTAGATAACAATATATACCCATTTTTGTCTCTTTATAACTTTCGATTTTTTATTCATTGAAATTCTCCCTGAGCATGACCGAGAAAGCGAAGCCTAAAAGGAATCTCATGACTACCGACCAACCTAATAGCAAAGAGCCTACTAAAAGATGTTCGAGTACTTGGCAACTTGCACTCTCATAGCGGGAAAACATCCCGTACGGAACTGAACCACAATGGTAAAGTGCGCGTGAGTGTCATCTGCCCCTGGGCGTGTGATGGTTAGTAGAACCGTCTAACCAATTCTCTTTGCGACCTTTTAGTCGCCTCTTACCGACACGTTAGGACTATTTTAAACGCGCGTACCTACTGGGCTAGAATTTATTCCCTCTTTGTTCAGGTCCTCGTTCTATTTCACTGCTACATTCCCGTATTTCGCTCCTCGCTCCTGATATTGCTTGTTAAAGGAGCCACATTACCAGGTGCCATTGATCGCGAAAGTCAAATATTATTTTGGATACGAATATCACTAGGTGTGGCTGATCCACAGGTTCGTCGAATATTTTATTCATTGTGAACGCCGTTGAGTATTCTTCCCATTAACAGCTATTTCCCACTCAACAATATAACCCTTTCCGATTTTTTGCTCTTAGCCACTTCTTAGACTTAGAGCCCTGATTTACCCTGGTCCTAAGGCATGTATACAGCGGCCACTTATTTAGACAGACAGGGTTACAATTGCTCGAACACCCCCCCCGCATTCTAGCCCAGCCGTTTCCTGTTCGGGGCTTAGCTTAACCCATGTTTTTTTAACACACGGGTTTCAGTGGTGGGCATTTGAAATAAACCATTAGCCCCTCCCAGCACTCGAGTCCACTTTGGAACAGAAAATCTAATTTTTTAAAAGAATTCCATAAAGCATTGGTTGCTGTAAACTAAACATTACAAACCTGCAGAAGAAAATTACAAGTATATCGCAATCACTGCAAATATCTTATACACGTTCCAAGATACCGCATCCTCTTCCGAAAATCATAATAGCACAATGAAATATTGCAATAAAATGTGGATTGGGAGCTGGTAGTAACGGGTTAGCCACAAAAGTAGGGTTGCTCTAGATCAAAATTAAAAATAAATTAATTGTTTTGTGAAAGAATGTTCAGTCTAGCAAGAGTGATATCAATGGATCCCCAATTATGTGACACATGATTGCCACAGAAAGAAATCGCAGTTATGAATTACCGATATTTTATTATTCCCGATCAATCTGATAATTTATTCTGAAAACGCTGATTCCCAAAAGTATCGCATTTGCAATTATTTATACATTATCCAGGTCTGGGTTGATGCTGCAAGTCAAATCGTGTATTCGTACGGAATTTGCTTCTCAACGTTGATCACATTCGCAAGTTTCAATGATTTCAACCATGATTGCTTCAAGTAAGATATTTTGAGATTTTTATGTTACATGAGAGGAAAGCTGAGAACAAGACTTAAATTACGAAAATATGTCAAGCAAGCTCTCTTCATCTCTATCTCTATGTATATTTCTCTCTCTCCCTCTCCCTCCACGAGAATCTCTTCTCCAAACTGATTTAAATTCCCCCTCTCTTTCTCTCTCTCTCTCTCAGATTGATCTAATATCTCTCTCAATTTAGTCTTCTCCAGACACGCAATGAAGTTGGTCGTCTCTTGCAGTCCTGCATCTTTCATCAACGGTTTTGCGATCTTTACCGATTTAAATTCTCTCTCTTTCTCTCTTCTCTCTCTCTCACTCTCCCAGACTAATGTAATATCTCTTTCAATTTAATCTTCTCCAGGCACGCAGTGAAGTTGGTCGTCTCTTGCAGTCTAACATCTTTTATCAACGGATTTTGCGATCTTTACCGTCATAGGAAAACCTCGCATATGTTCAAGAAATTGACATTGAAGATCTTTCATTATCAGGTAATGCTTCATGCAGTTAGTGCTTCTCAAAATAGTAGTTTCGATTCGTGATTCGCGAATTCAAAATTATTTGATTCGGTTTTTCAGCGATTTGAAATCAGCAGATTTACATGTGTTTATATTTCTGAAAATATATGCATATTTGACTGCATTTTAGAATTTTCTGAAAAGATGTCTTTGTTTGGTTATTGTTTATTATAAAACTCTGTGATTCAAATATTCCATTCCCAAATATATTCCATTTTGATATAAATCTACAGATGGTCAAAAAAAAAAATGAAAAACAATGAAGATAAGATTAGGAAAACTCTCAAAATTTACTTTATAGACATAAACTTCGCAAAAGGAATCATAATTTTTTCTTGAAAAGCTGAGGATCGATTCAACTTGTCAGTAATTCAAATCGATTTGATTCGATATTAATAAAGCATACATCCATATTCACAAATATTAAGCACATTTTTGTAGTCGTTGAGCTCGAACAGAAATAACTTTAATCTCCTTCCACAAAATTTTACATATTCGTAAAACGAGATCATGTTATTTCTGTTCTTAACTTTGATACTGTCTCGCTCGAGAATCATTGTAACAACATCCACATACGGATCCGAAGTCGGAAGTAAACAATGAAAAAGGTTTTACATTTTACTAAACCGGAAAGATCCACCCTGACCCTGACGTCTATAAGTGGCCGAGGATACAGGGCTTTGTTCAGGATGATCCACTCGAATGAGTGGCAATGAAAAATTTAAAAAAAATAAAATAATTTCCTATATTTCAGGTCCGGGTCTTGTTTTCATCGCTTTCCCTACTGCTCTTTCATTGATGCCTCTACCTAACTTATGGAATGCGCTGTTCTTCTTCATGATCATTTTGCTCGGGATTGACAGTCAGGTAAGAAATTGTGAATATGAGTTCGAATCTTCGCCATATCATAAAATTTCAAATATTTTTTAAAAAAACTTCAAGAAAAAGAAACGGTTTATGAATTATCTTAGACTTTAGTATGGAAACGAAGAATTGGGGACAGTTTGTAATCGCCCAGGGCAGAAATCCTTCACTGTACTCTACTATAGTGGTCTTATTCTTTATGGATTGTTTTCTACTTAGATTGCAGTTGTTTGTTCTACATTGGCTTGATGGTTTAGCACCACCCAGGGCATATGCCACTCATTACACTCTACTGTAGTGGTTCAATTTTGAAAGAAATGTTTTTCACTTGGAAGTGCAGTTGCGGATGCTACATTTTTGCAGTAGCCCTTTGCTATTATAGTGGCCGTTGGTTGGTTGATTTCTTTGATTAGTATTTTCGTCCACGCGTCAAAAATAGGATTTTTATTTTGACAAACATTGGACACAGATGGACCGCGCCTGCCCGGCGCAATCCATCAGTAACCCATGCTTGACAAAAGATGTTCGATATAGTGAATTTCATAAAAAGTCTTCATTTTTATTTTCAGTTTTCATGTATGGAAGCCGTAAGCACAGTTATCATAGATGCCTATCCTCGACATTTCGTGAAGAAATACAGCAGAGAACTTCTGGTCGGTGTCATGACAGTCGCTTACATTATTATTGGAATCCCGTTCATGCTTCAGGTACATTGTTGTAAATTTTGAACAGATAAAGGTTGAAATTCAAATCCAGCCACACAGTGTTTTTGAAAGAAAAATTCCCCATTTTTTATAACTACTCATGCTATCAATATTCCATGATTGCAAAAACAAGACACATAATACAAATTACCTGCATCCTAGTGACCGTTGGTATATCTCAACCCCAAGAATGCACCTCCCCCTCCCCAACACCCACACACGTAACGAATAACCCCCAAAACTTTAATAAACTCCTAATATTATTCGCAGGGTGGAATTTATCTTTTCGAACTGTTCAACAATTATGCGGTGGGAGGAATATCCATGTTATGGCTGACGGTGGTGGAAGCGGTTGCCATTGGACACGTGTACGGCGCAGATAAATTTGTCGACGATATCCAACTCATGATTGGTTACAAAGTTCCTCGTTATTTCAAAATCTGCGTCATGTATATTTCACCTGTTCTAACTTCGGTAAGTGTAGGTTAATTTCGAACTCGTCCGAAGTTTTTATCATTATGAAATTTTAATAAAAAATATATTTTTCATATTTGTCCGAATCTCAAATTGATAATAGGTATTTTGATCATTTTTCTTATACACAGTGAAATTCTAAATACCCCTTTCAAAGCGCTGAAGCGTCCAGGGCCGAAGTGGTGCAATGATGTCATCTTTAGGACAAGTTTTGGACAGAATGTATTCTCCAAAGTTTTCCTTTGTAAACAATTTCCGAGTTGGACAGAAATGTAATAAAAAATTTATGACTATTATTTTATTTTTTGTTTTTCATAGTCAAATATGAGTCACTGATGGTTCGCGTTTAACGAGACGCGGTCCATCTGTGGCTCATGCTCGACACTGCTTTCTGTCTTGCTTAGAGTGAGTATTGCTTTCTACCTTGCCTAGAGTTATCTTCAATTTCCAATATCATCTTTTGAATTTCCACAGTGTATCTGTTTATACTACTTCGTTCGATACTCCCCCACACCCGTTGTCGAAGGATACACCTTCCCTCCCTGGGCACAGGCTGTAGGATGGATGTTGGTTATGTCATCGTTCTTATGTGTCCCGTTCTTCGCCATCTATAAATTATGGACCGCAAAGGCAAAGACTTTGAGAGAGGTTTGTACTTTTTTTGGGACGGGCTAGTTATCCTTGTAGGTGTATGCTTTAGTGTTATCCTGGCGTATGTTCTTTGTGTCTTTTTGGGACGACTATAAAAAACTAAGATGTAGTGGTATATTGTTTTAATATCATCCAGGGCAGATACAACTCACCATTCACAAGTTTACCTCCAAATAATGGGACCCGTAAAACTTATTACGAAACACAATCAAATACCCTTAAATTCTGTAAAAACTTTAGTCTTTGAATGAGTCTAATGCGAAGATTCAATGAATATAGAAGTTCAAAATGATTTTCAATTAGATGTACACAAAACCTGCTTTTATATTTTGAAGTAGCAGTATGTATATCGTTAGTTGCTTTTTTTATGTTACAGTAAATTCAATTTGCAGTTATTGCAAAAAGGCCAAGTTAATGAGATTTATGCCAACTATGGGCTGTTGATTGACAGCACCCTTCGCGGTGCGTTCCATCAACACTCCATATTTGGTCAAAAAAGTCAATTTTTTTTTTGCCTAGATCCTCTAGAACCATATTTTATTCCTTTTGGTAAGCAAATTTTTTTTTTGAATCATCTTTTTCCAGTTTCAACATTATTTTCTTATTTTACAGAAATTCGCGGAAACAAGAGAAGGCCTATCTACAGCGCACATATATTGGATTTTAAGAAACCAGAAAGAATCTTTAAAAGAACGAGAAAGTCAGACCAGACACCGGGTGTGAAATCGAGGCTTTTATTCCTAGCCACCATCACCATGACAACGGGGTCATTGCTGTTAGCAACGGGATCACGAAAACCGGAGACTTCCCGAATGAAAAATTACTCGAAGTATCGTGTATAACGGACGATAGCGAACACGTCTAAGAAGGAATCGGAGCTTTTACCGATAAAAAATATACACAATAAACTGTGCATTGCATCGTTATTGCAAAATATCGGGATCAATGTGAATCAGTATCGGAGAAAATCGATCCGAGTGGGGGCGCTAGCAAGGGTATCAATGCCCGCCACCCCGGATTGATTGATTGGATTCCACTGTTATGAACTGACTGAGAATAGACGTCCGTGATAGAGCT
>OZ023142.1:19690249-19720788 GCA_963675895.2 Styela plicata | reverse complement strand
GAATTACAGATAGCGTTACGTTTCAGAGGTTTAGTTTGGAACGGTTTTATTAAAAGGAATATGCGGCAATGATCTTGATAATAAGATTAGCTATTAGGTTTATTATTTTTTTTTTCTGTTAAAGTTTGTGCCATAGGTTATTCGTGTTTTTATTTTCTAAAATTCTTCAGCCTAGGCTAGGTACTGTTCTTATCCGCTTTGGACTTAACGTTAGGCTAGTTAATTAAAATGTGATACCGTATATTATTTCAGCAATATACCAATTTTAAGGTGAAGTCAAGTTTCTATCAATTTTCCGTAAAGTTATCTTCCTTAAAGAACTTTGCTTTTATTTATTTTATTACAATAATTTGGAACAATGCGGGCTTATGTGTAAAGTGAGAATATTCTGCCAGTTTTAATGTTTGATATTTGAGAATATGATGCTAAACTTCACTTGTTCCAAGGCCTATACATGCTTTGCCAGTAGGCCGATTTTTTTATATTTCTGTAAGGAGGGTAATAAAGCAGATTAGATGGAATTAATTCTGGATTACTCAAGAAAAGAGTAAAGGTATCTTCAAGGAATCCTTGCATCCTCGGAAATGAATGTTCTAAAATTTCATTCGTGGCTTCGTGACAGTTTAACGAGAGCGTACGAGATTCTAAAAACCCATAATTTCGCAAAGTTGCAAGCCTATATTGCGTAGATCCGGGTGGATCACGACATATTGTTTGCTAAAGGAGCAATAATTTGAAGCGAAGCTCACTTTTCCAATATAGAGATAAACAATTCAACAATATCGCACCATTTTGGAGGCAAAAATGGCAAGACTATGTACGTAATACGCGACAGCAAAATTTCTGCATACGTTTTCTCACTATGTATTATTCAAATTATGAAATCCTTGGGGGGACTTTCCCCCGGTTTCAAAAATCACGGCAGGGACATGGTCCCCTGGTTACGCCGACTGTGTATAGGACTCAGAGTGCAGTGTCTCTTTGCTATTTCGTGACCGTTAGTTCCTTTTAGGAACTGCTTTCGGCCTTAGAGTGAATTTCATTAAAAAAAACTATTGTACGCTTATAGCTACTTTGATTTGATTACAGGTGACTAACTGCCTACTACGGGTAACTGAAAAGAGGACTGGGCCGAGTGTAGTAAATCGTATTTACCGCGGGAAAAGTTAAACTATCTACTCCCTTTTTCCGTCTTCGTCGCCTCTTACGACGTGCAAGAAATGCTTAAAGACAATTCTAATTCCCGCATCTGATCATGTGATTCGAAAAAGCGTAATTGGTGTAATTGCGATCGTGCCATGCTTGATTCGAAGTGACATACTTTAATATTTTGTAACTTTCAAATGAATGCGTTTGTGAATAGAATCACTACTGGGTTTATTTTTCAAATGACTTGTCAATCGCGCCTTTAGTTCGAGGCGGCAGGTCTAGGTACAGTGGTATATTCAGAACAACCCTAAAAGGAGGGGTTGGAGAGGTTAAATTTGCAAAAAATTCTGAGGTTAAACTATAACGGCATAATAGACGCCAGAGGGGGAAAAGGCTCATTTTCCAGGAAAATAGCGCTCATATTGTATTGTATAAAACATGCGCAAAATCGCAGGGCAGGCGCGCGAGGAATTGATATTTTTTACACCCTAAAGCCTCTGAAATGTCATTGTTGGATTTTTTTTCAGTCGGCGACCACCCTAAATACGCTAGGGTCTAACTTCCGACGAAAACTTGACTTTAGATGTACTTATATTATAACTTTGGTAGGCACCATCGAATCAGATGTCTCATGCCTCCAGTTCTAAATTACACTAACGTCCTTGGTACTGGTGATGCAGTGCGTCGAAATCGCAAAGTAATCCGTGTCAAAAATCAAATATATTTTGTCACTGATGGATCACACGCCAAGGTGCGGTCCAACTGCGGTCCGTGCTTGTTCAAAATGGTTAATTTCTGACTTTGATGACTAGTTGCAACATAAATAAAACATAAATCGGAGAAGAAATCTCCCAAATTGCCTGTTTGTTTTCGTGTTTCTGAAATTACAAAAAAATTTCTATAAATTTCAGTAAATGTCGCAATTAGCTGATCACATGATTGCAAATTGATTTATGAGACAAATTGATTTATCTCGAAATTTTGTATAATATGAAACGAGCGATGGATATTTTAGACTATATTCTCAAATAAAAATTCTTTGAGTAAAGAATGAGCCACGGATGGACCGCGCTTCGGCAGCGCGATCCATCAGTGACTCATTCTTAACGAAAGATCTTCCGATAATTTATTCTGTCTGGGTATCAGAATGTTTTCATTCATACCCGATTATCAATTTTATTTTGTCAAGCATGAGCCACAGATTGACCGCGCCTCGGCGGCGTAATCTATCAGTGACCCATGCTTAACAAAAGACATCTGGTGAGCAACATTTTAACTAGATGAATTTGGCAATTTATGTACGATTTATCTGTGGCCCATGTCAGTAATGCTTGAAGCTGTGAATATATATCACAGACATGAGTCATAGTGTGTATGCCTTAATGTATTGATTAAATTCGGCGAACAAGTTTTTGCCCCGTCTGAGGGAACTTTATATTATCAGTAAGGAATGGCTAAATTGAGTGTTTTTATTTCATATTGTAATCGAGTAATTTTTTCGAATCCAATCGAATATTGGAATCGAAATTATAAAATCAACAGAAAAGGCCGTTTTTTCTTTATAAGGTTTTACGTGAATCACTTTTAAAGTTTCATTTATTTTTCTTATAAATTTTTTATAAATTTTCATTTTATAAACGGTTTTTACTGATTTCGATTCAGCGAAAAAAAACGCGGCTCGTGTTATCAGTGAATAGGGGCGGCCAGAATCGAATATCTGTTGAATTAGGAATCGAATCGAATTTTCGAATAAGATATAAGCCTAAGAAGTGACCAAGCCTTGGCAAATAATTGCGAGCTTTAAAGATTGAGAGACGCTTGGTTGAAAAATAAACTTTTAGGTTTAGCCACTGGCGGTAAATTTCGCTATGAACTGTGTGTGAGCCTACAGCGGGGCTTACACCCAACAAACGTTGGGCGAGGATTAGGGGCTAGGGAAATTCGATTCGAAGCACGATTTATTCGAATCAATCGTGAAACTTTCATGGGGACAAAAACTTGTTAAATTAACTAGGATTTTCAATTTTAACGACGAAATGCAATTGATTTCGGTCGAATTTGACCAAAATCAATTATATTTTGTCGTTAAGGTATGAAAATCGTTGCTCCTAGTGTGAATTGAAAATACATTACAATTTCTTTATTTTCGCGATGGAGACAAGTTATAATAGTAAAAATGGGATATTTGTTATATACATAGAATTAGTGATTCAATCCGATTCGAAAAAAATATTCGAATCAGATTTGAATTCCATATGATCCGACTTTGCCCAGACCGAGTCGTAGTGACTGACGTAAATATTCTGTTCTACAGAAGCCAATTAGTAGATTTCACAAATCGAATCTTGACAGTTGTCGTATATCGATCTTGGTTGGATTTTTAATACCATATTATAAATGGTAATCGTATTCGTATTGCTTTTTTCTGCTACCTATTAGAATCATATTTGAAAATAATCGATTCGAGATAATGTTATTTGAGAATTGATTCGAACACCGCAACCATAAAAAAGATAGAATTAAAAAAAGAAATAAAACGGAAATCATCACCAATTCTTGTAATAAGGATATACAAAATATTACAGAAGGCGAATAAAAGCATAACACAATAAACACGGAAGATAATTTAAAAAAAAATCAAGTCAAAAGAACGAATGTGCATAAAACGATAACAAGGCTTGCATTGCGCATTAAGCTTTGTCGGGCGGGAGCAGTAGAGAGACCTAGCGCCTCAGCGGAGCGGATGTAGACAATTGATGAACCGCGGTTCCACAGAGCAAATGTAATATAGGTCACAGATGAACAGCGCTTGGGCACCGGGCAGTAGAGAGAGAGAAAGAGAGCCTCATTGATGGATCAGCGACATTTGGAAGGATCGCGCTTCCACGGAGCAAATGTAACCAACACTCAACAAAGCCCTGTAGGTATAGGATTTAGGATAGTCCTTACGTGTTTCCTGCGTGTCGTAAGAGGCGACTGAAGGGAAGAAAAGAAATGATAGATGGTTTGTCCATCACCTAAGACAGATACACTCACTGCATGACGGTGCATTTCTATTTGGGATGTTTAGAGTGCAGTTGCTGTACTGTATCTTGTAGTTGCTCTTTGCTTGGTTCCTTTTAGGCACTGCATCAGTTTTGCTCAGAGTAGATTTGTATAAAAGAGAATGCGGGAAGGCAAAATTTTCCTTGGTCGGTTTTTGGCTCTTAATTTTTACAACAGCAATGTGGCGCGGAAGGGTTCGGCTCACTGTGGAAACAAACAAAGGGATGGTTCGAACCGTTAAGGGATGGTTCTGGACCGTTACACCACCGAGTGTGCCCTTCAGCAAGGCACTTCACTGGTAGCTGTAACATAGAACAGATAAAGAGTCACTAAAAAGGTCCTTGTCTAACGACCGTTTCACCTTCGAGCGTGTCCTTCAGCAAGGCACTTCGTGGGTGCACAGTCACTACAAATTTCCGTACCTAACGGTTGTTGGTTATGGGCCCTTCGGTACATTCACGGAGAGAACACAGCAAATAATTCGAAAACCCATAAAAGAAGAAAAAAGTTGATAAAAAGTTTACTCAAAAACATTCACGCCAAGAAAGTAATGCAAAAAAGCAGCAAATTTGAGCCAGAAAAACCATATTTTATGACGATATCGTGTCAAAAATGGGAAAAAAGGGAAGATGCGGTATTTATTTCAATTTGTACGGAAACACTGTAACAAAAGTACAGTAAATTTACTGGGCATTTGCAGAAAAAACATATTTCCAAAGTTAAAAAAACGCTATGTTGATGAGATATATGACAATTCGCATCTTCGCGGTGCGTTTCCTCAACGCCCCATATTTGGCCGAAAAAGTCAACTTTGAATTTTTTTTTCAATACCGCCAAGTAAAATTACTGTCAAAGACCAGTGATTTTGTTGCATTTTTTGTTACAGTGCACGGGATGTTGGGATGGACCTCCAAAATTTGGAGTTGAGGGTCTTCCGCCTGCCTTTACCAACACAATTCGATTCTAAATACTTCAGAGCATCAAGCTCGGATGGATTTTGATTCTGAAATCGTAGGATAGTGATGAACAAGCAATGGCATCAGATTGAAAATAAATACATCTAAAAATATAAGTTTTTCTTCTGGAAATTATTACATTTTTTTAATCTGTTGATTTCGAATCGAAAAATCTATCTGTTCCATCCAAATCCAGAAAATTGAATCGAATAATTCACGACTTCGCGAACCGAATATTTTGAACAGCACTAAAAACACCCAGTCAAAACTGGGTAAATTGCACATACGGTCTCATTAACAGTCCCCTTAAACATATTTAGCAGTAAACAATCTTAGCGAAGAGAAATCCAGTTTCGAACCTTTGCTCAATAGAATCGAACCGAATTATTTACAAAACCGAATCCTCTTGGAATCTGATTGGATTGTTGAACAAACTTTGTCTCATGACGTCACGCTGTCTTGTTTTTCGTCGTCTAACATAACAGAACCCAACAAGTACAATAACAAGGACTGCTATAATTCCCGCTGCGATGGCCCCTCCGTGTGCAGAACTCGATGACGTACCTGATGAAAAAAGAATTGAGAGTTATGTTATTAAAATAGGAATGTCGCTATTCAGATTGTCAGGTAGTCTCGAATTGCTGTTAGAAGTTTTTTTTAGTCTTGCTTCACACTTACACACATTTATTTCTGTAACGTTTCGTCTGACCAAAGTCAGACTTCTTCAGACAAGCATTTTAAAAATTTGACATGTGAAAAATGTGAAAATGTCGCATTTTTAAAATGCGAGTCTCAAGAAGTCTGACTTTGGTCAAACAAAACGTTACAGACATAAATTTTTGTAAGTGTGAAGCAAAACTTTGAACCTCTCTAGTTAGTCGTAGTTACTCTTCCTACTGTATACTTGCATGTACTGCATACGGATCCGCAAACACAAAGACACAGAGGAAGGATAAGGAGTTAGTCCACGTCCCCCAGACCAATACCAAAAGTATTTTTGTTTTTCAATTATTCATAAATTCAAATATTTTATTTGCAGTGAAATCATGATTTATGGCAAATTTCGCGTTGTTGCTTTTGCCTACTTTTTCCAGCCTATATAAAAAAAATTGTTAAATGACGATAGCATTGTGTGGAATTAATTAACAAAACTCAGTAAATATGTGTTTAACAGAGTTAAAAAATTTCAACCAATTAATTTTTTAGACATATCAGTAATATTCTGATCTCTCCTAAGCATGGTCGGGGGTAGAGCTGGGCAAAACTGAATCATTTGGCATTTGAATTTGATTTGGATATTTTTTTTCGAATCGGATCCAATCATCAATTGTGAATATGCGATTTTTACAATAAAAATAGTCATCGAAATAATAATATTAGCAATAACAGATTTACGGGCAACGTATTTTCAATTCATACTTCACGTCTGAGAGCCGAAAGTTCCATATTTTAACGAAGTAATGAAATTAATTGATTTGGTGATTTTGTCGTTAAAAATGAAAATTCTACTCCATTTGACAAGATTTTGTTTCTATAAACGATTCAAGTTTATTTCGAATAATTGATGCTTCGGATCGAATCGAATCTTCGAATTAAAATTGCCAAGCCCTAGTCGGGGGCAGGAATTAAATGGAATAGACTATCGCCCACGTACGAAACGTTTCATCGAAAATTGCTACAAAATCACTGGTCTTTGACAGTAATTTTACTTGGCGTTATTGAAAATAATTTGAAATTGACTTTTTTGGACAAACATGGGGTGTTGATGGAACGCACTGCGAAGGTGCGGTCCAGCAACAGCCCATAATTGGCAAAAATCTCATCTTGGCAAAAATCTCGTTTTTTAACTTTTGGAAAAATGCAAGTACTGCAAATAACCAGTAAATTTATTGTACTTTTGTTACAGTGTAGCATTGTCTGCCCAAACCATCCACCACCTCATTGGTTTCTTTCAGTCGCTTCTTACCACAAAATGAGTTACAAATACTATGAATTACAAAAGACATCAGTAACAAAATACTGTACACGAATTGCTAATAAAAAATCAAGAAATGTAACCTACTTTTCAACGTACTTTGCTGAGGAGAATTTCCACTTGGCGTTAAAGTGATTTTACCTCCTTTTGGTGACGTTGTCTTTTTCGTTGACGAAGTTGGTTTTTTAGAAGTGGTGACAGCTGGCGTTGGAGTCGACTTTTGCGTGGATGATACTGTCTTGGGAGTTGGTGTTGGAGTCTTGGTCTTGGAATCCGGTGATGCAGTTTTACCAGTTTTGGCTGTCGTAGATACCTTATTTGATGTCGGTGATGACGTACTTTTTGGCGATTCCGTATCCGGAGTCGCAGAAGGTGTATCCGGACTTTGCGATGCTGGTTTACTGGCAGCTGCGGTAGATGGTTTAGGGATGATTGTACTTTTTGGTGTTGAGGAGGGAGGATTACTAGGACTTGGAGTCGGCGATTTGGTACTGGCAGGTGGTGTAGTGGAACTGGTAGTTGGTGCTTGGGTAGAAGTGGACGACACTGAAGTTGAAGCAGAAGACGAAGGCTTGCTTGTTGTAGTAGGAGCTTTGGTCGAGGAGGTGGGCGCATTTGGGACTGTCGAAGTTGTTGTAGCTGACGCCACGGAGGGGACTTTTGAATCCGTATTTACAGTTGCTGCGCTAGTCGATGAAACAGTAGAAGTAGTGGTTGTAGATTGAGTGGTGGTGGGAGTCGCACTCTCGGCGTTGGTTTGCTTTCCTGGTTTAGTGTTATTATTGGTCTCAGTTTTCGTCGTTGTGGTAGAAAGTCTTGTGGTAGAACTAATTGTTGTCGTTTTGCCAGGTTTCAATGTTGTTGATGCAGCAGGTGTTGGGGCTCCCGTAGCTAGAATTAAAAAAAATCAGATAAACCCGATTGTGGGGTCGTGGGGAAGGACATAAAAAATGAAAGCCTAATTTTATAGAAACTTTCGCCCCGGAGGCGCGCGGAAATTTTTGGCCCCCTTATTTAAAAAATGCCACAATTCTGTAGGCAAAAACGATAAGACTCCGTATCAAACGCGACCGCGCGCCCAGGGCGCGAAAAGATGTTGCTAATCCCACATGACTTCCGACTTAAAACTACATTGACTCGACTTGTGCCTAGACCCTGAATTTGAATTTTGGTAAGACTTGAACAAGACACACAACTCGTGTGTTCTTCACTCGACTTGAGACTCGAATTCAAGTGGCTCGTTCCTAATACTAGTTCATAGGCAATCTATACCCATACTATAAGTATAACAGCATACATTGTTCAAGTAGAAGACTGGATACTGAATCACATAAGCCTAAAAGCCTAAAATGACGTAGGTATATACCATTCCCACAAAACCGTAAAACCCCCTACATGTCCCAAATACCTAACCTGACGCACCCAATGAGAAATTCTGTAAATAATCTCTTTCCATTAGGGTTTTCAAATTATTTTTCTAATTTGCTTCGAAATATTTGGAATGTCTATAAACCTAACGGTAGGTTTATACCCAACGACTATTTAGAGGGGTACCTTTGTAGTAACCGTGTATTTCGTTTTTTTTGTTTATCCAAATCAGAAATTTCATTTTGTCAAATATGTGTCACAGATGGACCGCGCCTAATCAGCGCGATCCATCAGTGACTCATACTTGACGAAATGAAATTCGTGCAGGGTGTACACTGTAACAAAAGCATAGTAAATTTACTGGTCATTAGCAGTAAATTGCATATTTTCAAATTTAAAAAATGCAATGTCGATGAGATTAATGCCAATTATAGTATAGGTGCCGATGGACCGCACCTTCGTGGTGAGTTCCATCAACACTGCATATTTTGTTATATAAGGCAATTTTGAATGTTTTTCAATACCACCAAAAAAGATTACTGTTAAAGACCACTGATTTTGTTACATTCTTTTGTTACAGTGTATGTATCTGTCATATTCAACCGATATTCGTGATTAATTAATACAAATTCCAAAACAAAAACACTCACAAAGTGAAAAATTTAGAAGCAGAAGTAACATAGCAACTTGTAGATATTTCGTCGCCATCTTGATCTGATGAATAAGATATTTTAAAGATATTTCAAATGTATATTTATATCAGTTATATTTCTGTAAAGATAAAGAACAACTGGTTTAAACAATAGACTGGTTAAAATAAAGAATACCGTACAAAAATGAACAAGTTCCTAACTTGCTTATTCTTAGTAAATAGTAGAGGATAACTTTCTTGAGCTCTATAGCCGTATATTGTATTCGATTCGCGCTATTCGAATCATAAATTAAATCCATGCGATTTCTGCAACAGTTCAATATCAACGAAATCATAATTTTGAATTTTCTTTTAAAAAGAAGTGTGAGTTTTGCCATGAATTATAAGATGACAAAAGAAATGCCTTAGTCTGTGTATTACATGATTTCTGATTGGAATATTCAGGTCGTCGATTCAAAAAAATTATTCGATTCGTTCCGAAACCGAAATATATTCGATTTTGGCCGCCCTATTTATAGGTACAGTCTTTAGAATAGTCATAACTAGCATATTTCTTGCGCGTTGTAAGCGGCGATCAAAAGGAAACAAAGATAGGGGGTGATTTAGTCATCGACCGTAGCAGATACCACTCACTACACTTTACCACGGCGATTCAGTTCCGTGCGGGATGTTTTATATTGAGTTTAGCTGCTAGCGCTACATTTGTAGTGATTCTCTGCAATTTGTGTGGGCGTAATCCGGCTTCTTTTTTCCATTGAAATTCACTCTAAGCATGGCCGGAACCAGCTCCCAAAGGGAACCAACAAACATCCACTCAATAGCAAAGAGCCACTAAAAGATGTAGTACCACCAACTGTACTCTAGATGGAAAACATCCCAAACAGAACTGAATCGTCATGGTAAAGTGCAGTGAGTGGTATCCTCCCTGGGCAATGGTAAAACCACCTACCACTTCTTAAATGAGCGATCACTACTTCTTGCCTTGCCTGAAGAGAACAATAAAAATCCACTAGTCAGCATTCCTTGGACAACAAATATATATAATTTTTATAATTACATATAATTTTTTCTGCAATTTGAGTCGTTAATTGAAATTAACCGAAATAAAAACAAATAAAACACAAACAAAATTTTGGTAAGCCTAGCAGGTTCTCCACGGTTCAAGCCCCCATAAATCCAGTAACATTTATATAAGTTGGATTGGTTCGATCCAGTGGGAAGTCTCACTTGCTTTACCTATCAGACTCAGTATTTAATTAAGCATGCCTCCTCGTTGCGTCCCATCAGTGTTCCTGCTTGAAAAAATATTTCTGACTGGGGAAACTTAGTTGGGGTCGATCAAAGCGGAAATACCCTATTCTTTGTGCCTCGCCATCCGTACAAATATTAGGCCATTAATGTTGAACATGTTTTCACAAGTTTCTGAGTAACTGATGTGACGAGCAGTTATATACCAATATACCAGCCAAATCAGAAAAAGATTGTTCCCAGATACTTTTCTAGACAAAAAACTATTGACAAGCCTCTGTCAAAACCGATTTATTTGAATGAAGAATGAAAAATAATTGAATGGAGCGAAAGTTTTATTGTTTTTACATCGTTAATTTTCGTCTAAGGCAGATTCAATACAAATTTTTTTATCTGGAGTTTATCCAATTGAGACAACACAATGTTGTGTGGTTACCAGTTATTGTGAAGTTATGAATTGAGGAGTAGCGTTAAAGTACTTTCACTATCAAAAGTCAATCTTTAAAGCAAAACATTTCAATACCTCCGAAAAGGAAAATAAACAAAAGCAGTATTCCTATGATCAAACTAAACTTTTCAACCAGTAATACAAATACGATACGATCTGGGGTTTGCGAATTAAGCGCCAGGATTCATTAAACCTACTGACTGGTATCTGTAGCACAAAATAGATACACAGTCACTACAAAGATCCTACCTTGCCCAACCTTTGTTTTCATAGGATCCCTGGTAGGTTCGCGGGGGGACCACAACAAATAATTTCGAAAAGCAGAAAAAAGCAATACGAATACGATTACCATTTATAATATGGTATTAAAAATCCAACCAAGATCGATATACGACAACTGTCAAGATTCGATTTGTGAAATCTACTAATTGGCTTCTGTAGAACAGAATATTTACGTCAGTCACTACGAAGATCCTGACTAGGTCTGGGCAAAGTCGAATCATATGGAATTCAAATCTGATTCGAATATTTTTTCAAATCGGATCGAACCACTAATTATTCTATGTATATAACAAATATCCCATTTTTACTATTATAACTTGTCCCCATCGCGAAAATAAAGAAATTCTTAGTTTATAATGTATTTTCAATACACACTAGGGGCAACGATTTTCATTTCTTAACTACAAAATATAATCGATTTTGGTCAAATTTGAAATCCTAGTTAATTTAACAAGTTTTTGTCCCCATAGAAGTTTCACGATTGATTCGAATAAATCGTGCTTCAAATCGAATCACAGAATCGAATTTCCCTAGCCCCTAATCCTCGCCCAACGTTTGTTGGGTGTAGGCCCCGCTGTAGGCACACACATAGCGAAATATATCGCCTGCGGCTACATCTAAGTGTATTTCTCAACCAAGCGTCTCTCAATCTTTAAAACTCGCAATTATTTGCCAAGGCTTAGTCACTTCTTAGGCTTATATCTTATTCGAAAATTCGATTTGATTCTGAATTCAACAGATATTAGATTCTGGCTGCCCCTATTCACTGATAACACGAGCCGCCTTTTTTCGCTGAATCGAAATCAGTAAAAACCGTTTATAAAATGAAAATTTATAAAAAATTTATAAGAAAAATAAATGAAACTTTAAAAGTGATTCACGTAAAACCTTATAAAGAAAAAACGGCCTTTTCTGTTGATTTTATAATTTCGATTCCAATATTCGATTGGATTCGAAAAAATTACTCGATTACAATATGAAATAAAAACACTCAATTTAGCCATTCCTTACTGATAATATAAAGTTCCCTCAGACGGGGCAAAAACTTGTTCGCCGAATTTAATCAATACATTAAGGCATACACACTATGACTCATGTCTGTGATATATATTCACAGCTTCAAGCATTACTGACATGGGCCACAGATAAATCGTACATAAATTGCCAAATTCATCTAGTTAAAATGTTGCTCACCAGATGTCTTTTGTTAAGCATGGGTCACTGATAGATTACGCCGCCGAGGCGCGGTCAATCTGTGGCTCATGCTTGACAAAATAAAATTGATAATCGGGTATGAATGAAAACATTCTGATACCCAGACAGTATAAATTATCGGAAGATCTTTCGTTAAGAATGAGTCACTGATGGATCGCGCTGCCGAAGCGCGGTCCATCCGTGGCTCATTCTTGACTCAAAGGATTTTTATTTGAGAATATAGTCTAACATATCCATCGCTCGTTTCATATTATACAAAATTTCGAGATCTCTCTCATAAATAAATTTGCAATCATGTGATCAGCTAATTGCGACCTTTACTGAAATTTATAGAAATTTTTTTGTAATTTCAGAAACACGAAAACAAACAGGCAATTTGGGAGATTTCTTCTCCGATTCATGTTTTATTTATGTTGCAACTAGTCATCCAAGTCAGAAATTAACCATTTTGAACAAGCACGGACCGCAGTTGGACCGCACCTTGGCCTGTGATCCATCAGTGACCACACTTAACAAAATATATTTGATTTTTGACACGGATTACTTTGCGATTTCGACGCACTGCATCACCAGTACCAAGGACGTTAGTGTAATTTAGAACTGGAGGCATGAGACATCTGATTCGATGGTGCCTACCAAAGTTATAATATAAGTACATCTAAAGTCAAGTTTTCGTCGGAAGTTAGACCCTAGCGTATTTAGGGTGGTCGCCGACTGAAAAAAAATCCAACAATGACATTTCAGAGGCTTTAGGATGTAAAAAATATCAATTCCTCGCGCGCCTGCCCTGCGATTTTGCGCATGTTTTATACAATACAATATGAGCGCTATTTTCCTGGAAAATGAGCCTTTTCCCCCTCTGGCGTCTATTATGCCGTTATAGTTTAACCTCAGAATTTTTTGCAAATTTAACCTCTCCAACCCCTCCTTTTAGGGTTGTTCTGAATATACCACTGTACCTAGACCTGCCGCCTCGAACTAAAGGCGCGATTGAAAAGTCATTTGAAAAATAAACCCAGTAGTGATTCTATTCACAAACGCATTCATTTGAAAGTTACAAAATATTAAAGTATGTCACTTCGAATCAAGCATGGCACGATCGCAATTACACCAATTACGCTTTTTCGAATCACATGATCAGATGCGGGAATTAGAATTGTCTTTAAGCATTTCTTGCACGTCGTAAGAGGCGACGAAGACGGAAAAAAGGGAGTAGATAGTTTAACTTTTCCCGCGGTAAATACGATTTACTACACTCGGCCCAGTCCTCTTTTCAGTTACCCGTAGTAGGCAGTTAGTCACCTGTAATCAAATCAAAGTAGCTATAAGCGTACAATAGTTTTTTTTTTTAATGAAATTCACTCTAAGGCCGAAAGCAGTTCCTAAAAGGAACTAACGGTCACGAAATAGCAAAGAGACACTGCACTCTGAGTCCTATACACAGTCGGCGTAACCAGGGGACCATGTCCCTGCCGTGATTTTTGAAACCGGGGGAAAGTCCCCCCAAGGATTTCATAATTTGAATAATACATAGTGAGAAAACGTATGCAGAAATTTTGCTGTCGCGTATTACGTACATAGTCTTGCCATTTTTGCCTCCAAAATGGTGCGATATTGTTGAATTGTTTATATCTCTATATTGGAAAAGTGAGCTTCGCTTCAAATTATTGCTCCTTTAGCAAACAATATGTCGTGATCCACCCGGATCTACGCAATATAGGCTTGCAACTTTGCGAAATTATGGGTTTTTAGAATCTCGTACGCTCTCGTTAAACTGTCACGAAGCCACGAATGAAATTTTAGAACATTCATTTCCGAGGATGCAAGGATTCCTTGAAGATACCTTTACTCTTTTCTTGAGTAATCCAGAATTAATTCCATCTAATCTGCTTTATTACCCTCCTTACAGAAATATAAAAAAATCGGCCTACTGGCAAAGCATGTATAGGCCTTGGAACAAGTGAAGTTTAGCATCATATTCTCAAATATCAAATATTAAAACTGGCAGAATATTCTCACTTTACACATAAGCCCGCATTGTTCCAAATTATTGTAATAAAATAAATAAAAGCAAAGTTCTTTAAGGAAGATAACTTTACGGAAAATTGATAGAAACTTGACTTCACCTTAAAATTGGTGTATTGCTGAAATAATATACGGTATCACATTTTAATTAACTAGCCTAACGTTAAGTCCAAAGCGGATAAGAACAGTACCTAGCCTAGGCTGAAGAATTTTAGAAAATAAAAACACGAATAACCTATGGCACAAACTTTAACAGAAAAAAAAAAATAATAAACCTAATAGCTAATCTTATTATCAAGATCATTGCCGCATATTCCTTTTAATAAAACCGTTCCAAACTAAACCTCTGAAACGTAACGCTATCTGTAATTCCAGCTACACGATATCGCTACACTGGCATCTCTCATGCCTCGCGGTTTGTGTGGTTTGTGACGTCACAGACATTTATAAATTGTATTGATTACTACGTTTAAGAGGTGTCGCATCAGTACTGATTACTGATTTATAGGAGCTAGTCTTGGCAGATATGACATTTCTATAGAAAATATTGAGATTTGGAAATCCTTTCGTGTCATCAGACAATGTGTAGTCATGTGTGTGTTCCGTTGAATTAGCAAAATTTGCTTTGCACCACGTTATGGTGATTGTAACCGGCAAACCACGCAGTTGTGACAAAGCGTTTGTACCTAGCGCCTGGAAATATACTAGAATCGACGATTTTAATATATCTCTTACAAATAAAAATGAATTAGTAATGCTTTCTGGTCAATCGTCGAAAATATTTGTATTTTTTAGCGACTTACTGGAAGAAAACTCGATAAATGGATAGCATAGGACAAAAATCGATAGCATTTCAAACGCTCCTAATTTGATAGAAATGACAAATCATGGCGCGTGCGCGATTTCTTCTAATCGTTTTAAAACACTTGTCGCACGTAGCCTATTCAGATTTTTGCTACTTATTTTGAAGCACGTCAACTAAGACAATGTCCATGCACAGGAAATGAAGTACTTAGTACATAAAAAGGCCATTTTTATCTCTTTATTTAAGAGAGGAAAGTCGAGAAAACGGCTTTACTGAATGGCGAACCACAACCCATCGTATGGTTACAAGTCGATGATGGTAACTATTGTTGCCAGACTTTTTATTCTATTTCCGACGGAATTCGAAAACATTATAAACTTCAAGCATGCCTCTACATCTGGGGCTCATGTTTAACGAAAGAAAATTTTCGATTGGGATAGCAACCTCCAATGTGAAAGCCATCGTTGACACAGACTTGTCTTTTTGGAATTAATATCCAATATATACACGAAACAGACCTATGTACGCAAGAAATGGCTACGAATGAGTAAAGTTAGTCTAATTTGGATGAATTCCACTTTTAAATACGTTTTAGCACGAATGTACTGCAAATTTGCTAGTTCAATGCATTGCAAAATCAATAAATCTCTACTTTACCATTGACCCGTGTCAGTGCACTGCGAAAATCTAGTCTGTTTCGAACGGATATGGAGAGAAAAGGGATTTCTAACATATATTGGAATAGATAAAACACTGGCATATGAGCCGATTTCTTGTGTTTTTTTAAATGCACACTGATACATCCGAGGGTCGTAAACTCAATGAGTCGATGCTTACGTGAACTGTATGGCGTTATGTTGAAGCACGTTGATACACTCAATTAAAATTCGACTAAACTCTCTCAATTAATTCTGCCGACGCTGATCGTGTCTATATTAATCATGTGTTGTAACATCTTTAAATTAGCATGAACTGTTTTGTGAAACTTCGGGGGGCTCGTCACCACGGATTGTGGAATCTCGTGCTACGTGGTGTCGCTAAAATTCCTGAACTCGAGCTGAAACGTGGCAATCGCGGCTGCCCCAACAACCAAAAAAGATATCCAATCTGACGACCTTGTCGAGGTAAGTTTTACACCACTGCTTTAAAACTATAAATTATAAAACTATATATACATATATAACAACAAAAACTCAAAGGCGATTGCTTTTAATGCTATCAAAACATGTCTCATAGAATTTAATTGCTACGTTTGACATTGCAGAAACCGTCAGGCAACTAATAAATATGTTACAGCATGGACTATATACATACCACTAAATTCTAAACTGATCTTAGAGCCTAAACCTACTACTATCGCCTTTCCAGACTGTATGGTGGTGATTTCTATGAACAATATAACTGGCGGCAAAGCATTTCTCGTTTAACTGGAATTGATGACAACCAAATAATCAGCCTGACAATTTGCGGATGTGAGGTAATTTTAATGGAAATTTTTGACAAGCATGACCTATAGATGGATCGCGCTGTTGAAGTGCGGTCCACCCATGGCTCATGCTTGTCGTGATGAACATTTGTTTATCACGCTGCAACGAAAATGCAGTGAAATCACCGTTTTTGTAAGTAATTTCAGCCAGAGATATTGAATAAAATTTTTATCATAAAATCGAGTATGGAGTGCTGATGAAACGTGTAGACCGATGCGCAGTTAATTAACAATCCCATACTTGGAATAAATCTAATAAATAACGCGGTTACGAATATTATAAAAATATACAAATACTTCAAAAGAACAATAAATTTACTGCGCTTTTATCATAGGCCAACATTTAGTCGTATCACGCGTTCGCGACTCTATTAATAATTTCCTGACATGGCATCGGTAATAACTTTGCCAAAAAATATATGACATCGGTCGACCGAAATAAATTTTAATTGTTGCTGACTCAAATTTTAACGTCTTATAAAAGCTGATGGAGCAGAAAATTTGAAAAGTTAATAAAAATGAGGCTATAATGAAGGCCAATCCGTAAAAGCCCTGGACGAACGACGTGTTGAAATATATATCCTTCTACCATTCCACATTCGCCCGTATTTATCTAACAAATTTGTATAAGTCAAATAGAAAGGGGTTTTTGAGCTGATCAAAAACTGAAATTTTCACTGAAAACTATTATATACTGCTAATATGAAGAGTGTTTAATAGTAGCAGATATAGGAATCTTTGATTGGCAGCAGTTCCGCATAGAGGATGAACAAACCAAACACTAACTGTTTACCACGGGTGTGGTAAATAAACCTTCCTTCATCAGCAGCGTCAAATAACCAAAGTGTGTGTAAATTAGATTGAAGAAGCGCCAAAATAAATCTCATAATTATAATCACAAGCTAGAGATGAAATGGTATACCTCAACATTCCAAATCCTCAAAATAAACTGGATTCATCCAAATATATTATTTCACTTCAAAAATCTTTGCGCCTCGGGGTGTTTTTTTGTAAGCTCCTTATGACGTGAGTTCGGAAACTTTTCCTCCCTGGCGCACATTATGACAAGATTACATCAGGACTAAATAATTCTTTAGCTTCACGTTCTGTGAAGCAAATAATCATCCAATCTCCACAAAATACAAAACCCAAATTCGAAATTTTTCTCAAAATTCAAAAACACGCATCGGCTTTTTTATTAATTTTGAACTTAGCAATAAAATTTGATACGGTCTCATTCAGTAACAGTAGGGCTGAACAATTCGATTCGGCGATTCGAATCGTTCGGACGCCCAATATATCCGAATCAATCGTGAATCGTTCGTTCATAGGAACAAATACTTACTAAGTGGACTAGAATTTTCATATTTAACGACAAAATACAATCGGTTTTGGTCAAATTTGACCAAAATCGATTATATTTAGTCGTTAAAACAGGGAAATTGTCGCTCTTTGACATGAAGTGTGAATTAAATATACACTTTAAATTGTTTTCCTTGATATTCAAAATGGAGACAAGTTGTAAGAGTAAAATGGAATATTTGTTCTTTACGTCGAATTCGTGATTCGATTCGAAAAAAATATTCGAATCAAATTCGAATTCCAGATGATTCGGTTTAGCTCAGTCTTAGGTGACAGTCACATACGGATCCGAAGTCACAAATGTACAAGAAAGTTGGCTTTATACTTAACTGAACGATAATTCGTAATCTCGATAAAAGACTAGCCGGCTCTAATTTACGAAATTATTTCGCCAAAAACTGAATATTAAAAACATTTCTGCACCTTTCTAGTAATTTTGAACGTCTCTGCAAAACGCTATCTTTTTAATAACTTCGAATGTAGAACGTAGTCTTTGCGAAACGCAATCCCATGTAACACTGGCAATTTAAGCGTGGATTTATACATTTCTCCTATAAACGAGGCCGCTTATACCACATGTGCAGATTTCAGATTACAACATAACATGAGCATGCGGCGACAGAAATCCCCAATTCTACGAGCTAAGTTTTTGCCACGGCATAATAAAATCTGTTCAAATTACATCTACCATTAAAATAAATTTCTTCAAAGCGTCCTTTGTTAAATATGTGATATGAGGCGCGGTTCATCTGTGGCGCATGCTTGACAAAATAAAATCTGTGATTGAGCAACACCACTAATCCAATGTGCGTAATGAAATCAAAGATTTACTTTTACATTTTGTCTCCATTTTGAAATCAAGAAATTTATATTTATCAGCATAAACAGATTTGAAAGTGTTGTATTTTCCATTTACACTTTATGTCCGTAAGGGTGATAATTTTCATTTTAACGACAAAATACAATCGATTTTGGTCAAACTGATCAATCGATTGCATTTTCTGGCTAAGAATGAAGATTCTAGGTCATTCACCAAGTTTATGCATGATTGATTCGAACAATTCCTGTCCGAGTCTTTGATAGATCGCAGTTATAAGCGCGTTTCATATATGTCGAAAACTTAGTTCGAGTTGGAACACTGTAACAGAAAATGCAAAAAAATATCTGGGCTTTGACAATAATTTTACTTGACGGTATTAAAAAAAAATTAAAATTGACTTTTTTGACCCAATATGGGGTGTTTTTTAGAACGCATCGCGACGCTACGGTCCATCAACAGCCCATAGTTGGCATAAATCTCATCAACGTGGCGTTTTTTCAACTTTGGAAATATGCAATAACTACAAATGACCAGTAAATTTACTGTACCTATGTTACAGTGTGAATAGAATTGACGAAAATTTCCCCAAATGCAAAACTGAAATGAGACAAATTAACTGATTCATATTTCCTTAGGGATGATTATTACTTAAAAGACCGCATCCTTGCTCTCTCGCGTTTACAATGAATATGAAAGAGGCTTTCAAGCTGAATGTTGAATTACATATATACCCATAAGTCAAAAATAAGTCTTAAATTGTGGGAATAGTCGGACGCGATGGCCTAGTGGTTATCACGTTCACATCGCAGGTTTAAGGTGTTGGGCCGTTCCCGGTAAGTCCAGCTCGGCAATCCATTCCCACCTTACCTATTCAGGTTACTCAAGTTGGTTGCTATAACTTGGGTAGAATCGGCAAAAATCGTGAATATCCCCATATCCTTACAATACCAGTAACCATGTTTGTCGACAACCACTGGTACAGGGTCTTGACGAAGGAGATATGCTCTCATGGGTGAGTACAAAACAATGAGCGTCAGAGGCGCGTTTTTATACTTCACAAAATCAAATGAATAATTCCGTCCTGAACGTACCGAATCCCAATTCACTGCACCCATTGTTTTTCTGCTTCGGTTCTCTAAGAAAGGTCTAAGGTAGAGCCTTGTGTCTAATATAAAGTGGACGATCTCGCGTTCGAGTCCCGTCAAGTCCGACTCGTTACCCATGCCCATCACTAGGGCTGGGCAAAACCGAATCATTTATAATTCAAATATAATTCGAATATTTTTTCCCAATCGGATCGAATCGACTCGAATCGACTTACTGTAAATGACAAATATCCTATTTTATCATTACAACCTGTTTTCATCGTGGAAATCAGTTAATTGATAGTTTATATTGTTTTTTCAATTCACACTATATTGTCTAAAAGCAACAATTTTCATATTTTAACGGCAAAATGCTATCGTTTTTGGTCCACCTTGATCAAAATCGATTGCATTTTGTCGTTAAAAAATGAAAATTCTAGCCCATTCACAAGTTTTTGTTTCTATGAACGATTCACGATTGATTCGAATAAATTGTCCTTGGAATCGATTCGAATTACCGAATTGAATTGCCCAGCCCTACCCATCACTCAATTCTTCGTCTAATCACTTGGTTAGGATTGCTCAAAAGATAAAATCTTTCCAACAACACTAGCCCTTGATTTTCGCTTATAATGTTATTCCCAACTTGCTTTGGGTGAATTTCAACATTAATACTAGTACTATGTCAAATCAACTCATCTATTCTTGAAAAACTAATCAAATCAGCAGATTTATTTTGTCAAGCATGAGTCGCAGATTCAATGGCCCAAGCTTAACAAAAATGTTCTAACAACAATTCTTTTACGGACTTAAACTAAACACATATAAGCTGACTGCAATACCTGTTACTAAGACTTAATCATTTATTCACAACTCGTTTTAGATTCGTAGTATAAATTCCACTGGGAATTCGTTACTCATTATCGCACTGTCAATTAGAGTGTTCGAGGTAACCTCGATGTAACTGCCTTATTGACGTCACATGGAGAACGGCGTCGGAAATAGAGGCGGAGGTTCAGTACCCTTTCCAAAATCTATGTCAGAAAATCTACCTCTCCGAAAAACGCAGAAAATGAGATAAAGTTGCGAAAAACTGGTAAATTTTGCGCGCGCTAGATTTCTTTCTGCGTCATTTTATTGGTGAATTAAAATTGAGTTGATTTATTAAAACATACTACTATACGCGCGACGAAGACGCGCGGATTTTTTGTAGTTTTGTAACCAGAAATCCGTTCGCACGTAATCTACATAATTTTTTTAACGCTATACCAATCACGAATCGCTTTGCCAAGCATGAGTCACAGATGGACCGCGACCGGAGGGGGGGGGGGTTGGGGGTCCATATCAGTGACTTGACAAAACATGTTCTCGCAAAATTTTCCTCTGTCTTTTAAGTCAGAGAAATTCATCCATACAAAATCTGAGTCACTGATAGATCGCGCCATCGAGGCGAGTTCCATTAGTGGCTCATGCTTGACAAAATAAAATTTCACGTTGAGTTTGTAAGATATTAATCGGGTCGCTGTTATGGTTCATCAGCCAAACCATTATCATTTTGCAAGCTCAGACGATGCATGTCAAAAATTAGGACAAAATGAGATAACATTAAACACGTGACGCACGGATGCTATTAGAAAAATAGTATAAATCAACTGAAACTGATAGCGTGACAAAATTTTATTTCGTCAAGCACATGCCGCTGATGAACCGAACCGCTATGGTAAAGTGCAGGGAATGGTATTAGCACCACCCATCTACAACTTCTTGGAATCCTGATACCGCTGGTAAATTACTGCCAAAGCACGGTGATTTTACAGCTTTTTTGTCAAACAAGGATATTCCATAGTAGTATTGATGGTTTTGAAACTTTTTGAACATTTCCAGGCGCCCGAAAAAGGCTGCTACCAGACACTCAAAAAAGGCACTTTAGACTGCGATAATTTTTCTTCTGAAGGAATCATTTCCTTCGCGTGTCTGAATAGTAGTTGACATTCGTCAGTCGGGATTACATAACCAAGGTGTGATTAGGGCTGGGCAAAACCGAATCCTTTAAAATTCGAATTCGATTCGAAGATTTTTTTCGAGTCGGATCGAATCACGAATTTGATGTAAAAAAGCAAATATCCCATTTTTACAATCACAACTTGTCTTCACTGTGAAAACCAAAAAATTTATACCTTACAGTGTATATTCAATTCGCACTCCAGATTTAACGACAAAATATAATCGATTTTGGTCAAATTTGACCAAAATCGATTGTATTTTGTCGTTAAAAATGAATATTCTAGTTTATTCAGTCAGTATTTGTTCCTATGAACGATCCACGATTGATCCGAATATATTGTGCTTCGAAACGATTCAAATAACCGTTCTTGGTGAGATCCATTATGGGCTCACACTTACAAATATGTTACAAAAATCACAACTTGGAATCTTTATCTCTGAATGACGCGTTTGTGTATATGTTACTGGTACTTGAATAACACTCAACACACCACCCTTTGCCTGGCCCTTATAAATTTTTTTTAAGCGAGGCCAAAAGCAGCGCGTAGAAGAATAACTAAAAGCTGTTTATATGACAATGAGCGAATGCTAAAATTACGCAACTATATTATTTAAAAAATTCTGGGAAGAGAATGTTCCTTAAAGATCTGAACCGCTATAGTATCGTGCGATAGACAATATCCGCTCCGGGTGGTAGTACGACAATTTACCGATCTGCGAAATCTTCACTTTCTTTCAGTTGCCTCTGACGACAAGCGAATATGTGAATGGATACAGTCTCTTAAAACTAGGGCTGGAATCATTTGAAATTCGAATTTGATTCGATTAATTTTTTCGGATTCGGATCGAAATTCCACTAATTCACTAAATCACTAATTCCATAAAAATAACAGATATCCAATTTTTACCATCACTGGTATTGTCTCCAATATGATAATTAAAAAATAGCAAGTTTTTCTTCCCATGATTGATTCACGACAGATTCGAATAATCTGTGCTTCGAATTGATTCGAATCACCGAATCGAATTGCCCAGACCTCAGGACACGCGTGTAGTGACGGCAACCTGGGTATTTCTTAAACTAGGCGAAATAAAACGAAATTACCATAAAACTAGGTAAAGTATTACTGGGGAACCTAGTCTCACTTTCAAATCTTAATTAAAAACCAGGAAAACTAAGTAATTGTCATTTGGCTGCATTCAAGTTTTTTATTAGATTTGAAGGTTAAAATCATCAAATAGTCTATTTTGAAACCTATTTTCATAATGGAAATACCAATTACCTGGTTACTCATACCAAGTACCTGGTTTCTTGAATCCAGTACCCAGTAGAAAATTGAGTGGATTTAGGACGACTCGCTCAAAGTTCACTCTTTAATATGATGCTTTCTCTTCAAAATGTTCAAATAGTCTATTTTGAAAGCTTCTATTATAATGAAAATACCATTCACCTGGTTTCTCATACCAGGTACCTAGTTTCTTGAACCAAGTAACTAGTAGAAATTTAGGTGAATTTACGAAGACACGCACAAATTTCGCCCTTTGGTATGATGCTTTCTCTTCAAAATGTTCAAATAGGTCATCTCGAAAGCTTATTTTATAATGAAAATACCATTCACCTGGTTTCTCATACCAGGTACCTAGTTTCTTGAACCAAGTAACCAGTAGAAATTTAGGTGAATTTACGAAGACACGCACAAATTTCGCCCTTTGGTATGATGCTTTCTCTTCAAAATGTTCAAATAGGTCATCTCGAAAGCTTATTTTATAATAAAAATACCATTCATCTGGTTTGTCATACCAGGTACCTAGTTTCTTGAACCCAGGACCTAGTAGAAAATTAGGTGAATTTACGAAGACACTGACAAATTACCCTTTGGTATGATGTATTCTGTACCGGTACACAATATCTTTCCTCATTTCTAGTTGTGTTTTACTTACTCTGCACTTAAGACGTTTTTAATAGATTTGAAGGTTAAAATCATCAAATCATCATGGTATAATGTTTTCTGTACGGTACACAATTTCTTTGTCTCTCACGACACGCGTGGACTACGTTAGCGTGTTCCTAAAGCCCGTAACTGCACGACTGTATACGTGAATGGTAAGCTCGACAGTTTAGAAACGGCAAAACGTTTGCGTCATCACATAAAGAGGAAGGCTGAAAGTTTAAACATGACACCGTATTACATTGTCCTTTTGTTGGTTTTCAAGACTTAGCATAAAGATGTTTAAACTAACACCATATTTACGCGAGTAAGATGGTAAAGATAAATTTATTTCCATTGTCGTCGTTTCGTAATATGCGGGTAGCTTTCCACTTGTCAAGCATGAGCCAAAGATGAACCGCGCCTCGACGGCGCGATTCATCAGTGACTCATACTTAACAAAACATGTTTTGACAAACATGTCTGACAGGACCAATACTGGGGCTGGGTGATTGCGAGTAAGACAGGGCAAAACCAAATCATGTGGAATCCGAATAACTTTTTCGAATCGAATCGAATTGTTGATTTCATAAAAATAACATATATCCCAGTTTTCTAGTACTATTATAGTCTCCATTATGATATTAGGAAATATACAGTTAAAAAATAACAAATATTAGCATAAACTGATTCAAAAGCGGTGCACTTTAATTTTAACTACAAAATACAACCGATTTTGGTCAAAGTTGATAGCATTTTGTCAGTAAAAAATGACAAAATGCACTTCATTTAGCATGCTTCTGTTCCTACGACCGATTAACAATTGATTCGAATAATCTGTACTTCGAATCGATTCGAATCACGGAACCGAATTGCTCAGGCCTAGTTGCGAGTGACATCTGCTCTGAGCGGTGATGAAACTATCAACCACTTTCAGGATCGAACGAAACCTTACAAATACACTTACAATTTCGTGGAAACATGCCATGCAACCTGTCTCTAGCAAAGATTCTAATTCTTATCTGTTATATTCTTTTGTCTCTTTAAAAACCCGGATCTATAATTATGTATACACTGGAGGTAGAAACCAGAATCGTCAATCGACAATAACCTCCAACAATTACATGAATAGCCCAATTCTACGAAGTAACCGTATTTAAGCAAATATTAGATTAGCTACATAAGACAGGTGACAATAAAATCAAAAGCTTTGGTTTCTAAGTCGGGCAGAGGGGGTAAGGCTGGGGAATTTGACCGTAGAATTTAGAATTCAAATCGAGTATATTATTCGAATATTCGTTTTAGTCTGATTTATTGAGTAATTCAATGTAAATAGCATTTCCCCCATTTATAGTATTAGTAATTGTCTCTATTGGGAAAATCAGGAAATTCATAGTTTTCTTTTATTTTCAATTCACACTTCATGCATTAGAGCAACAATTTTTAAATTTTACCAAAATCGGTTGTATTTTGTCCTTAAAATGAAAATACATCTCTTTTAGGTCGGTTTATGCTAATATTTGTAATTTTTAGCTGTATATTTCTTATTTCCTAATCATCATAATGGAGACTATAATAGTAATAGTAAAATGGGATATTTGTTATTTTTATGAAACCAACGATTCGATCCGGTTCGAACAAAAATTATTCGAATCAGATTCCAATTCTAAATGATTCGATTTAGCCCAACCCTACTATTAAGTCGAATAAATTGCGCTTCGAATCGATTCGGATCTCTGAATCGAATTGCCCAGCCCCAGAGAAGGGATATTAAGTTTTAACAATGGTGGCGTTCCAGCAAGTGTTTGGCAAACTTGATTAGAATGACAAAATTTTGCTCAACCCAATCACGATGTAGAATATTGCTAACTTGCTTCGATGGCCTAGTGGTTAGCGTGTTGGCGTCGCGTGTTGAATATCGCGGGTTCGAGTCTCTCCGAGTTCGGTTCGTTAATCTATAACCACCACTCAACCCGGGGTGTAATATCTTGGCAGGCTAAGCCAAACAAGAAAAATCAATCACTCAACCCGGGGTGTTATAACTTGGCAGGCTAAGCCAAACAAGAAAAATCCACCACTCAAACCGGGGTGTAATAACTTGGCAGGCTAAGCCGAACAAGAAAAATCCACCACTCAACCCGAGGTGTAATAACGTGGCCGGCTAAGCCGTACAAGAAAAATCCACCACTCAACCCGGGGTGTAATAACTTGGCGAGCTAAGCCGAACAAGAAAAATCCACCACTCAACCCGGGGTGTAATAACTTGGCAGGCTAAGCCGAACAAGAAAAATCCACCACTCAACCCGGGGTGTAATAACTTGGCAGGCTAAGCCGAACTGGAAAAACCTTATCTTTCCAACAACTCTAACCTTGTCCGTCTATAAGTGGCCGCTTGTACAAGTCCTTGGTCAGGGTGATCAACCCCACAAGTGGCTTTAAAGAACAGCTTTTTCCTGTTTAATCCCGAAAGTGTTGAATTTTATGCGGAAATATTTGCACATTAAGATCAGTAGGTAGGCAGTATGCGATCTCAGTTTTTTCTCAGTATGCAATCTAGTTTTATTCTGCCAAGTATGGACCACAGATGTACCACTTGGCAGGCTAAGTCGAACAGGAAAAATAATATCTTCCAATAACTTAGCAGGCGAAGCCGAACTGGAAAAATCATATATTTTCAACAACTACAACCTTGTCAACCTATAAGTGGTCGCTAGTACAAGTCCTTGTTCAGGGTGATCAACTCCGAGAAGTAAAAAATAAAGTAGATATATAGTATAAAAAAATTCCTGGTTTATCCCGAAAATGTTGAATTTTGTGCAGAAATGTTTACACATGAAGATAGGTAGGCAGTATGCGATCTAGTTTAATTCCGTCAAGTATGCGCCACAGATGGACCGCGCCCTGGCGGCGTCGTCCATCAGTGTCCCAAACTCAACAAAAAATATCACTGAAATTCATCCTACACACGCACAAGCAAACACTTCCACTCACAAACTGTCTAAAGTCGATCCCAGCTACCCAATTTTTACTAAGGCATAGAATTTAGTTTCGCTTTTAAAATAAATGAACTTCTTCAACCGAGCGATCAACCATGAAAAAATAGAGGTCGTTCAAGCATGCGTTCACTTTTTTTCAAACTATGAAAATGGTGAGTAATAGCAACTGAACAACTATCAGCGGCAAACCTCCTAAGCAAAGCTTGAAAGCTACAAAACCAGAAGTACCAGAAGTAGATATCTGCTCTAGGCGACGGTAAAACCCTTCTCTGTCTCTTTATCGTCGCTTCGTAGGAGCCACATTAAGGCAACTTCGAGGTCTGAATCAAGAATCCAACTTACTAATGTAGGAGTTACCCACAGACCTTACCACACTGCTAAGCCAAGCTGGTGCACTAGTATACTACGTGAGTGGATTACCTAGTGGGTATCATGTTGGCATCGCGGGTTCGATTCCCGGTGACTCCGGCTCGTTTATCCATGACCACCACTCAACTCAGGATGCAAAAACTTGGGTAGGCTCGACCGAATCTTTCCATCTTTTTCGTCTATAAGTGGCCGCTGATTCAGGGCCTTGTTCAGGGCGATCCACCCAAACGAGTGGTCGTAAAAAAATTAGAATTAAATAAACTTGTTCATATTAGCGATCAACGCTTCGATTTGTAAAAAAGACATATTTCGAAATACTACCAAATAATCAGAAATTTATTTTGTCAAGTATGAGCCACTGATGGACCGCGTCTCATTGACGCGATCCATCAGTGACTCATACTTGGCAAAAGATGTTTTCAGAAAGTTATGCTGTTATGTATTACTTCCCAATTTCCATTCCACAAAAGCAAACTCTTTTGCTAAACTGACTCTAGTTTCGCTTACGAATCAAATGAACACGTTCGACCGAGCGATCATCCATGCAAAATTAGTCGGCGTTCAATCATGCATGCAATTGTTGAAATTAGAAAAAAAGTACACGCTCAGAGAAAAACAGAACAGAGCCTCTATAGGAATATGCGGAGGTAAGTTTCAAGTTTCGTTAGCCAGTATTTGTAACGGATCACTCTGTACCGGCAGCCATTTATACGACGGAGAGAACCAAACTTTTTGGAAAGATATGATTATTCTAGTTAAGTTATTACACTCCGGGTTGAGTGGTGGACAGGGTATAATAAGCCGGATTGCCGGGACTAGAACCCGAGATATTGAACCTGCGATGCCAAAATCGTGACCACTAGGCCATTGGGCTCTACAACGCCCTACCGGTCGTGGGCGATGGTAAAATCTTTGTTTCTGTTTAGACCCCCCTCTTCGGACACTCACGAGATATATAGGTACAAGTGGGGGCCGCCGTGGCGCTATGAGACCGACAATAACTGCCAAACGTAACACCTAACTAATGGCGCGGGTTAGAACCCCGACGAAGTTGGTCAACTTCGACGAACGGACAATACATGCAGGATGTCTTGGCCGAGGCACTATAACTCGCAGCCCTGGAACTATGCTCGATAACCGCAATTGTTCTTTATATGTTCCACACGGAATGGAATGGCAAGGCGTAGAATAATCCCCTAGCCATGAAATAGAATTCATTTTATTATAAAAGTCTGAGCCTAAAACCTAGCAGACAGAGTTCTTTTAGCAATAACTTACTGACGACTCACGACTATAAAGTTTGGCTGAACTGAACCGACGCGATAAGTACAAAAAGTATTCAATGTTCATTATAAATTATTCTTCGGTGATAAATATTCGATGACAGACTATTTTCGAGTAACCCGGCAACCAGGCTTTTATGATCTATCTTCAGTAATTAAGATTCATGCTTTAGCAAGCTTGGAACGGTGATAGGCCGCGAGAGAAATTCAATTTTGTGTAACATGTAACATTGATGGACCACGCTTTGGTAGCGCTTTCCATCTGTGACCCACACTTAACAAAATATCCCTTCAAGCTGAACGTATCACAATATCAGGTATTCTTATCATTGCCAGAAGTGACGCAATCGCAATCGCCTTGGGCAAAGGGCGGGTATCATTCTTTGTAGCTTTTGACATAATTTTAGTTTCGCAGGCTTCTTCCTAAGAACCGTGATTGTTGTTTTGCGATCCTAGTTTCGGTACCTTTTAGTGATGCCAGTTTGTTTTGGAAATCATACCTCGAACTGCTGTAAAAATAAGAGGTTGCAAGTCTTTTCTGAAATGAATCAAAATAATGATAAAGCTTAATAGCCCGATCATAAAGTTTTATTTTTGTCAAGTATGAGCCCCGGATAGATCGCATCGCATCGACGCGATCCATCAATGACTCATACTTAACAAAATATAAGGAACGACTATAGGAAAAAAAACAAAGAAGTGTAGATCATTTTATTATCTCCAGAGCAGATACCGCTCACTGCACTTTAGTATAACGGTTCAGTTCCGTTTGGGGTGTTTTCTCTCAAATTGCAGTTGCTGGTTCTATATGGTGTGATAGCTCTTTGAGATTAAGAGACCGTTAGTTCATTCCTTTCAGGCGCTGACTTAGTAAAAATTTTGAGCTTGAAATGTATTAAAAATGTATTAAATGCAGCCTAACAACGATTACAGTTTATCTGGTTTTAATTAGTTTTGAAAGCTAAACTAGGCTATATAGTAATACTCTAACTATGCAAAGTAAAACGAATTCATCACAAAACGAGGTAGAGTATTACTAGATAACGTAGTTTCACTTTCTAAACTAATTTAAACCAGGTAAAGTAGGTAATCGTTGTTTGGCTGCATTTAATACATTTTTGATACATTCCAAGCTTAAAATTTTTAAATAATCTATTTTGAAGGTTTTTTTGTAAGGAAAATATAATTTACCTCGTGTTTTGAACTAGGTACCTAGATTAAAATTAGTTAAATTTACTTAATTTTACCGAGTAAATTACGAGGTAAAATTTAAAATAGAAATTCCGGTAAAAGTTAAAACTGGGTAAGTCAGTTATCAGTAAACTCCGTAAACTAAGTATACTAGGTAAACTAGGGACTTTTACCAAGAACTGCCAATACTACACTGATTCCGGCTTTGCCCCCTTTTGAGTGAATTTTAATAAAAAAAATATGTTCTGATAATATTTTTCTGATTCGGTTGCGTCAACACAAGCTTGAAATGTCGTTTTATCTATATCAAAGCAATCATTACTGATTTCCACATGAGCAATTCTGTGTAATCCTGTCCTGCCACGAATGCCATAGTAAACAAAACAGCTCTTTAAATACCTTGACACAGAACCACTTTCAACTTTCTTAAAACGTGTATTTTTTGAAACAAAAATTTACTTAAAACTAGGTTAGAATTCGTTGGTAGGGACTTCATCATGCTACTAAAAGCGAATCATAAACTGTAAGAAAAGTACATTAAATTTACCGGTCATTTACAGTAATTGCATATTTCCAAAGTTTAAAAAACGCCATGTTTATGAGATTCAAGCCAATTATGTACTGTTGATGGACCGCACCTTCGCGGTGCGTTCCATCAACACCCCATATTTGGCCAAAAAAGTCAATTTTGAATTAAATTAAAGTAAAATTACTGTCAAAGACTAGTGATGTTGTTGCAATCTTTGTTACAGTGTAGTTAATTTGTTTTGTTCTTTCACTCTAATTTGTTTTGTTGATTCACTCTAAGAAGTGGCTATATAAAAAAGACTTAGTATAGTATGTCCGT
>OZ023142.1:19670572-19690149 GCA_963675895.2 Styela plicata | reverse complement strand
CTCAGCAAGTTTCCCACGGTTCAAGCCCCAATAAATCCAGTAACATTTATATGAGTTGGATTGGTTCGATCCAGTGGGAAGTCTCCCTTGCTTTACCTATTAGACTCAGTATTCAATCAAGCATGTCTCCTCGTTGCGTCCCATCAGTGTTCCTGCTTGAAAAAAGATTTCTGACAGGGAAACTTAGTTGGGGTCGATCGAAGCGGAAATACCCTATTCTTTGTGCCTCGACATCCGTACAAATATTAGGCCAATAATGTTGAACATGTTTTCACAAGTTTCTGAGTAACTGATGTGACGAGCAGTTATATACCAATGTACCAGCCAAATCAGAAAAAGATTGTTCCAAGATACTTTTCTAGACAAAAAACTATTGACAAGCCTCTGTCAAAACCGATTTATTTGAATGAAGAATGAAAAATAATTGAATGAAGCGAAAGTTTTATTGTTTTTACATCGTTAATTTTCGTCTGAGGCAGATTCAATACAAAAATTTTTATCTGGAGTTTATCCAATTGAGACAACACAATGTTGTGTGGTTACCAGTTATTGTGAAGTTATGAATTGAGGAGTAGCGTTAAAGTACTTTCACGTTCAAAAGTCAATCTTTAAAGCAAAACATTTCAATACCTCCGAAAAGGAAAATAAACAAAAGCAGTATTCCTATGATCAAACTAAACTTTTCAACCAGTAATACAAAACGATACGATCTGGGGTTTGCGAATTAAGCGCCAGGATTCGTAAAATCTACTGACTAGTATCTGTAGCACAAAATAGATACACAGTCACTACAAAACATTTCAATACCCCCGAAAAGGAAAATAAATAAAATCAGTATTCTTATGATCAAACTAAACTTTTCAACCAGTAATAGAAATACGATACGATCAGCGGTTTGCGAATTTAGCGCCAGGATTCATTAAACCTACTGACTGGTATCTGTAGCATAAAATAGATACACAGTCACTACAAAGATCCTACCTTGCCCAACCTTTGTTGGGCATAGGATCGATCCCCGGTAGGTTCGCGGGCGGACCACAACAAATAATTTCGAAAAGCAGAAAAGCAATCCGAATACGATTACCATTTATAATATGGTATTAAAAATCCAACCAAATCGATATACGACAACTGTCAAGATTCGATTTGTGAAATCTACTATTTGGCTTCTGTAGAACAGAATAGATACGTCAGTCACTACAAAGATCCTGAACTAGGGCTGGGCAAAATCGAATCATATGGAATTCAAATCTGATTCGAATATTTTTTTCAAATCGGATCGAACCACTAATTATTCTATGTATATAACAAATATCCCATTTTTACTTATTATAACTTGTCCCCATCGCGAAAATAAAGAAATTCTTAGTTTTATAATGTATTTTCAATTCACACTAGGAGCAACGATTTTCATACTTTAACGACAAAATATAATTGATTTTGGTCAAATTCGACCGAAATCGATTGCATTTCGTCGTTAAAATTGAAAATCCTAGTTAATTTAACAAGTTTTTGTCCCCATGAAAGTTTCACGATTGATTCGAATAAATCGTGCTTCGAATCGAATTTCCCTAGCCCTAATCCTCGCCCGACGTTTGTTGGGTGTAAGCCCCGCTGTAGGCTCACACACAGTCCATAGCGAAATATACCGCCAGTGGCTAAACCTAAAAGTTTATTTTTCAACCAAGCGTCTCTCAATCTTTAAAGCTCGCAATTATTTGCCAAGGCTTTGTCACTTCTTAGGCTTATATCTTCGATATATATTTTAGGCTTATATATTCGAAAATTCGATTCGATTCTGAATTCAACAGATATTCGATTCTGGCCGCCCCTATTCACTGATAACACGAGCCGCGTTTTTTTTTCGCTGAATCGAAATCAGTAAAAACCGTTTATAAAATGAAAATTTATAAAAAATTTATAAGAAAAATAAATGAAACTTAAAAGTGATTCACGTAAAACCTTATAAAGAAAAAAACGGCCTTTTCTGTTGATTTTATAATTTCGATTCCAATATTCGATTGGATTCGAAAAAATTACTCGATTACAATATGAAATAAAAACACTCAATTTAGCCATTCCTTACTGATAATATAAAGTTCCCTCAGACGGGCAAAAACTTGTTCGCCGAATTTAATCAATACATTAAGGCATACACACTATGACTCATGCTTGTTATATATTTCACAGCTTCAAGCATTACTGACATGGGCCACAGATAAATCGTACATAAATTGCCAAATTCATCTAGTTAAAATGCTGCTCACCAGATGTCTTTTGTTAAGTATGGGTCGCTGATAGATTTACGCCGCCGAGGCGCGGTCAATCTGTGGCTCATGCTTGACAAAATGAAATTGATAATTGGGTATGAATGAAAACATTCTGATGCCCAGACAGAATAAATTATCGGAACATCTTTCGTTAAGAATGAGTCACTGATGGATCGCGCTGCCGAAGCGCGGTCCATCCGTGGCTCATTCTTGACTCAAAGAATTTTTATTTGAGAATATAGTCTAACATATCCATCGCTCGTTTCATATTATACAAAATTTCGAGATAAATCAATTTGTCTCATAAATCAATTTGCAATCATGTGATCAGCTAATTGCGACATTTCCTGAAATTTATAGAAATTTTTTTGTAATTTCAGAAACACGAAAACAAAAGGCAATTTGGGAGATTTCTTCTCCGATTCATGTTTTTATTTATGTTGCAACTAGTCATCCAAGTCAGAAATTAACCATTTTGAACAAGCACGGACCGCAGTTGGACCGCACCTTGGCGTGTGATCCCTCAGTGACCACACTTGGCTAAATATATTGGATTTCTGACACGGATTACATTGAGATTGCGATGCACTACATCACCAATACCAAGGACGTTAGTGTTGTTTAGGACTGAAGGCATGAGACATCTGATTCGACGGTGCCTACCAAAGTTATAATATACATACACCAAAGGTAATTTTCGTCGATAGACACTAGAGCGTATTTAGGGTGGTCGCCGGCTGAAAAAATCCAAAAAATACCTTTTTGGGGTTTTGGGACGTAGAAAATATCAATTTTTCGCGCGCCTACCCTGCGACTTTTGGTATGTTTACATTGATATACAATACGAACGCTATTTTCCTGGGAATTTCAAAGATTTCATAATTTAAATAATATATAGTGAAAAAATGCAAGCAAAATTTTTTGCTATCGCTCATTATACATAGTCTTGTCATTTTCGCCAGAATGGTACGATATTCTTGTATTGTTTGTTTATATTTCAATATTGGGAAGTGAGTTTCGCTTCAAATTATTGCGCCTTCAGCAAACAATATGTCGTCATACACCCGGATCCACAAAATACAGTCTTGTAACATCGCGGAATTATGGGTTTCTAGAATCCCGTACGCTGTCGTAAATTTTAAAAATGAAATTCAAAAATATTCATTTCGAGGCTGCGAGATTGATTCCTTGAAGTTCCCTTTGCTCTTTTCCTGAGTAATCCAGATTAATTCCATCTAATCTGCTATATTACCCTCTCTATAGGAATATAAAAAATTGGAATCTCGCAAGCTTAAAATATATCGGCCTACTGGCAAAGATATCCTAATTACTCAAAGCCCGTATAGGCCTTGAAACAAATGAAGTTTAGCATCACATTCTCAAATATCAAAATTAAAAACGGCGGAATTCTTCTCATTTTACGCATAAGCCCGCATCGTTCCAAGTTATTGTAATAAAATAAATAAAAGCAAAGTTCTTTAAGGAAGATAACTTTACGGAAAATTGATAGAAACTTGACTTCACCTTAAAATTGGTATATTGCTGAAATAATATACGGTATCACATTTTAATTAACTAGCCTAACGTTAAGTCCAAAGCGGATAAGAACCGTACCTAGCCTAGGCTGAAGAATTTTAGAAAATAAAAACACGAATAACCTATGGCACAAACTTTAACAGAAAAAAAAAATAATAAACCTAATAGCTAATCTCATTACCAAGATCATTGCCTCATATTCATTTTAATAAAACCGTTCCAAACTAAACCTCTGAAACGTAACGCTATCTGTAATTCCAGCTACACGATATCGCTACACTGGCATCTCTCATGCCTGTCGGTTTGTGTGGTTTGTGACGTCACAGACATTTATAAATTGTATTGATTATTACGTTTAAGAGGTGTCGCATCAGTACTGATTACTGATTTATAGGAGCTAGTCTTGGCAGATATGACATTTCTATAGAAAATATTGAGATTTGGAAATCCTTTCGTGTCATCAGACAATGTGTAGTCATGTGTGTGTCCGTTGAATTAGCAAAATTTGCATTGCACCACGCGATGATGATTGTAACCGGGCAAATCACGCAGTTGTGACAAAGCACGTCTGTACCTAGCGCCTGGAAATAAGCTAGAATTGACGATTTTAATATATCTCTTACAAATAAAAATGAATTAGTAATGCTTTCTGGTCAATCGTCGAAAATATTTGTATATGCGATTTTTTAGCGACTTACTGGAAGAAAACACACTATGACGTTGACCCTTTCTGCAAAACTCGATAAATGGATAGGCATAGGACAAAAATCGATAGAATTTCAAACGCTCCTAATTTGATAGAAATGACAAATCATGGCGCGTGCGCGATTTCTTCTAATTGTTAAAATCACTTGGAGACCAGTCGCACGTAGCCTATTCAAATTTTTGCTACTTATTTTGAAGCACGTCAACTAAGACAATGTCCATGCACTGAAATGAAGTACTTGGTAGGTAAAAAGGCCATTTTTTATCTCCTGATTTAGGAGAGGAAAGTCGAGAAAACGGCTTTACTGAGTGGCGAACCACAACCCATCGTATGGTTACAAGTCGATGATGGTAACTATTGTTGCCAGACTTTTTATTCTATTTCCCACGGAATTCGAAAACATTATAAACTTCAAGTATGCCTCTACATCTGGGGCTCATGTTTAACGAAAGAAAATTTTCGATTGGGATAGCAACCTCCAATGTGAAAGCCATCGTTGAAACAGACTTGTCTTTTTGAATTAATATCCAATATATACACGAAACAGACCTATATACGCAAGAAATGGCTACGAATGAGAAAAGTTTGCCTAATTTGGATGAATTCCAATTTAAAATACGTTTTAGCACGAATGTACTGCAAATTTGCTAGTTCAATCCATTGCAAAATCCATAAATCTCTACTTTAACATTGAGCCGTGTCAGTGCACTACGAAAGGCTAGCCTGTTTCGAACGGATATGAAGAGAAAAGGGGTTTATAACATATATTGGAATAGATAAAAAACTGACATATGAGCCGATTTCATGTGTTTTTTTAAATGCATACTGATACATCCGAGGGTCGTAAACTCGATGAGTCGATGCTTACGTGAACTGTGTGGCGTTATGTTGCAGCACTCAACTAAAATTCGACTAAACTCTCTCAATCAATTCAGCCGACAAAAGACTCGGGTAACATGGATTGCGAAATCCCTTGCTACGTGGTGTCGCTAAAATTCCTGAACTCGAGCTGAAACACGGCAATCGCGGCTGCCTCAACAAACAAAGAAAATATCCATTTTGGCGACCCTGTCGAGGTAAGTTCTACACCACTGCTTTGAAACTATAAATTCTAAAACTATATATATATATATATATATATATATATATATATATACATATATAACACCAAAAAATCAACTCAAAGGCGATCGCTTTTAAAGCTATCAAAACATGTATCATAGAATTTAATTGCTACGTTTGACACTGCAGAAACCGACAGGCAACTAATATATATGTTACAGCATGGACTATATGCATACCACTAAATTCTAAACTGATCTCAGAGCCTAAACCTACTACTATCGCACTTCCAGACTGTATGGTGGTGATTTCTATGAACCAAATAATCAGCCTGACAATTTGCGGATGTGAGGTAATTTTAATGGAAATTTTTGACAAGCATGACCTATAGACGGATCGCGCTGTTGAAGTGCGTCCATCCATGGCTCATGCTTGTCGTGATGAACATTTGTTTATCACGCTGCAACGAAAATGCAGTGAAATCACCGTTTTTGTAAGTAATTTCAGCCAGAGATATTGAATAAAATTTTTATCATAAAATCGAGTATGGAGTGCTGATGAAACGTGTAGACCGATGCGCAGTTAATTAACAATCCCATACTTGGAATAAATCTAATAAATAACGCGGTTACGACTATTATAAAAATATACAAATACTTCAAAAGAACAATAAATTTACTGCGCTTTTATCATAGGCCAACATTTAGTCGTATCACGCGTTCGCGACTCTATTAATAATTTCCTGACATGGCATCGGTAATAACTTTGCCAAAAAATATATGACATCGGTCGACCGAAATAAATTTTAATTGTTGCTGACTCAAATTTTAACGTCTTATAAAAGCTGATGGAGCAGAAAATTTGAAAATTTAATAAAAATGAGGCCATAATGAAGGCCAATCCGTAAAAGCCCTGGACGAACGACGTGTTGAAATATATATCCTTCTACCATTCCACATTCGCCCATATTTATCTAACAAATTTGTATAAGTCAAATAGAAAGGGGTTTTTGAGCTGATCAAAAACTGAAATTTTCACTGAAAACTATTATATACTGCTAATATGAAGAGTGTTTAATAGTAGCAGATATAGGAATCTTTGATTGGCAGCAGTTCCGCATAGAGGATGAACAAACCAAACACTAATTGTTCACCACGGGTGTGGTAAATAAACCTTCCTTCGTCAGCAGCGTCAAATAACCAAGTGTGTGTAAATTAGATTGAAGAAGCGCCAAAATAAATCTCATAATTATAATCACAAGCTAGAGATGAAATGGTATACCTCAACATTCCAAATCCTCAAAATAAACTGAATTCATCCAAATATATTATGTCACTTCAAAAATCTTTGCGCCTCGGGGTGTTTTTTGTAAGCTCGTTATGACGTGAGTTCGGAAACTTTTCCTCCCTGGCGCACATTATGACAAGATTACATCAGGACTAAAAAATTCTTAAGACTTCACGTTCTGTGAAGCAAATAATCATCCAATCTCCACAAAATACAAAACCCAAATTCGAAATTTTTCTCGAAATTCAAAAACACGCATCGGCTTTTTTTATTAATTTTGAACTTAGCAATAAAATTTGATACGGTCTCATTCAATAACAGTCGGGCTGAACAATTCGATTCGGCCATTCGAGTCGTTCGGACGCCCACTATATCCGTATCAATCTTGAATCGTTCGTTCATAGGAACAAAAGTTATACTTACTAAGTGGACTAGAATCTTCATTTTTAACGACGTTCGTTCATAGGAACAAATGGTATACTTACTAAGTGGACTAGAATTTTCATTTTTAACGACAAAATACAATCGATTTTGGTCAAATTTGACCAAAATCGATTCTATTTTGTCGTTAAAACATGGAAATTGTTGCTCTTTGACATGAAGTGTAATTAAATATACACTTTAAACTTTATTTTTCTTGATATTCAAAATGGAGACAAGTTGTAAGAGTAAAATGAATATTTGTTCTTTACGTCGAATTCGTGATTCGATTCGAAAAAAATATTCGAATCAAATTCGAATACCAGAGGTTTCGGTTTAGCTCAGTCTTAGGTGACAGTCACATACGGATCCGAAGTCACAAATGTACAAGAAAGTTGGCTTTATACTTAACTGAACGATAATTCGTAATCTCGATAAAAGACTAGCCGGCTCTAATTTACGAAATTATTTCGCCCAAAAACTGAATATTAAAAACATTTCTGCACCTTTCTAGTAATTTTGAACGTCTCTGCAAAACGCTATCTTTTTAATAACTTCGAATGTAGAACGTAGTCTTTGCGAAACGCAATCCCATGTAACACTGGCAATTTAAGCGTGGATTTATACATTTCTCCTATAAACGAGGCCGCTTTACCACATGTGCAGATTTCAGATTACAACATAACATGAGCATGCGGCGACAGAAATCCCCATTCTACGAGCTAAGTTTTTGCCACGGCATAATAAAATCTGTTCAAATTACATCTACCATTAAAATAAATTTCTTCAAAGCGTCCTTTGTTAAATATGTGATATGAGGCGCGGTTCATCTGTGGCGCATGCTTGACAAAATAAAATCTGTGATTGAGCAACACCACTAATCCAATGTGCGTAATGAAATCAAAGATTTACTTTTACATTTTGTCTCCATTTTGAAATCAAGAAATTTATATTTATCAGCATAAACAGATTTGAAAGTGTTGTATTTTCCATTTACACTTTATGTCCGTAAGGGTGATAATTTTCATTTTAACGACAAAATACAATCGATTTTGGTCAAACTGATCAATCGATTGCATTTTCTGGCTAAGAATGAAGATTCTAGGTCATTCACCAAGTTTATGCATGATTGATTCGAACAATCCTGTCCGAGTCTTTGATAGATCGCAGTTATAAGCGCGTTTCATATATGTCGAAAACTTAGTTCGAGTTGGAACACTGTAACAGAAAATGCAAAAAAATATCTGGGCTTTGACAATAATTTTACTTGACGGTATTAAAAAAAAATTAAAATTGACTTTTTTGACCCAATATGGGGTGTTTTTTAGAACGCATCGCGACGCTACGGTCCATCAACAGCCCATAGTTGGCATAAATCTCCATAAACGTGGCGTTTTTTTCAACTTTGGAAATATGCAATAACTACAAATGACCAGTAAATTTACTGTACCTATGTTACAGTGTGAATAGAATTGACGAAAATTTCCCCAAATGCAAAACTGAAATGAGACAAATTAACTGATTCATATTTCCTTAGGGATGATTATTACTTAAAAGACCGCATCCTTGCTCTCTCGCGTTTACAATGAATATGAAAGAGGCTTTCAAGCTAAATGTGAAATTACATACATACCCATAAGTCAAAAATGAGTCTAAATTGTGACAATGGTCGGACGCGATGGCCTAGTGGTTATCACGTTCGCATCGCAGGTTAAAGATGTCATGTTGTTCGGGTCGTTACCGGTAAGTCCAGCTCGACAATCCATTTCCACCTTACCTACCCAAGTTATCCACCAAGTAGGTTGTTATAACTTGGGTAGAATCGTCCAAACTGGGAATATCCCCATATCCTTACAATACCATTAACCATGTTTGTCGACAACTACTGGTACAGGGTTTTGACCAAGGAGATATGCTCTCATGGGTGAGTACAAAACAATGAGCGTCAGTTTATATACTTCACAAAATCAAATGAATAATTCCGTCCTGAACGTACCGAATCCCAATTCACTGCACCCATTGTTTTTGTGGTTCGGTTCTCTAAGAAAGGTCTTGGTAGAGCTTGTGTCTAATATAAAGTGGACGATCTAGCGTTCGAGTCCCGTCAAGTCCGACTCGTTATCCATGCCCATCACTAGGGCTGGGCAAAACCGAATCATTTATAATCCAAATATAATTCGAATATTTTTTCCGAATCGGATCGAATCGACTTACTGTAAATGAGAAATATCCTATTTCATCATTACAACCTGTTTCCATGGGAATCAAGAAATTGATAGTTTATATTGTTTTTTCAATTCACACTACATTGTCTAAAAGCAACAATTTTCATATTTTAACGGCAAAATGCTATCGATTTTGGTCAGCTTTGACCAAAATCGATTGCATTTTTGTCGTTTAAAAATGAAAATTCTAACTCATTTAACAGTTTTTTGTCTTATGAACGATTCACCGATTGATTCGAATAAATTGTCCTTGGAATCGATTTGAATTACCGAATTGAATTGCCCAGCCCTACCCATCACTCAATTCTTCGTCTAATCACTTGGTTAGGATTGCTCAAAAGATAAAATCTTTCCAACAAAACTAGCCCTTGATTTTCGCTTATAATGTTATTCCCAACTTGCTTTGGGTGAATTTCAACATTAATACTAGTACTATGCAAATCAACTCATCTATTCTTGAAGAACTAATCAAATCAGGAATTTATTTTGTCAAGCATGAGTCGCAAAATAAATGGCCCATGCTTAAAAAAAATGTTCTAACAACAATTTTTTTACGGACTGAAACTAAACACATATAAGCTGACTGCAATACCTGTTACTAAGACTTAATCATTTATTCACAACTCGTTTTAGATTCGTAGTATAAATTCCTCTGGGAATTCGTTACTCATTATCGCATTGTCAATTAGAGTGTTCGAGGTAACCTCGATGTAACTGTCTTATTGACGTCACATGGAGCACGGCGTCGGAACAGGAGGGAGGTCCGTACCCTCTCAAAAATCTATGTCAGGAAATCTACCTCTCCGAAAAATGTAGAAAATGAGATAAAGTTGCGAAAACTGTTAAATTTTGCGCGCGCTAGATTTCTTTCTGCGTCATTTTATTGGTGAATCAAAATTGAGTTGATTTATTAAAACATACTACTATACGCGCGACGAAGACGCGCGGAATTTTTTTGTAGTTTTGTAACCAGAAATCCGTTCGCACGTAAACTACATAATTTTTTTTAACGCTATACCAATCACGGATCGCTTTGCCAAGCATGAGTCACAGATGGACCGCGACCGGAGGGGGGGGGTCGGGGTCCATATCAGTGACTTGACAAAACATGTTCTCGCAAAATTTTCCTCTGTCTTTTAAGTCAGAGAAATTCATCCATACAAAATCTGAGTCACTGATAGATCGAGGCGAGTTCCATTAGTGGCTCATGCTTGACAAAATAAAATTTCACGTTGAGTTTGTAAGATATTAATCGGGTCGCTTTTATGGTTCATCAGCCAAACCATTATCATTTTCCAAGCTCAGACGATGCATGTCAAAAATTAGGACAAAATGAGATAATATTAAACACGTGACGCACGGATGCTATTAGAAAAATAGTATAAATCAACTGTTAACTCAGAGATAGCGTGACAAAATTTTATTTCGTCAAGCACATGCCACTGATGAACCGAACCGCTATGGTAAAGTGCAGGGAATGGTATTAGCACCACCCATCTACAACTTCTTGGAATCCTGATACCGCTGGTAAAATACTGCCAAAGCACGGTGATTTTACAGCATTTTTGTCAAACAAGGATATTCCATAGTAGTATTGATGGTTTTGAAACTTTTTGAACATTTCCAGGCGCCCGAAAAAGGCTGCTACCAGACACTCAAAAAAGGCATTTTAGACTCCGATAATCTCTCTGGGATTTTTCATCTTTAACGACAAATGCAGTCGATTTGGATCAAATTTGACCAAAATCGATTGAATTTGTCGTTAAAAATGAATATTCTAGTTTATTCAGTCAGTATTTGTTCCTATGAACGATCCACGATTGATCCGAATATATTGTGCTTCGAAACGATTCAAATAACCGTTCTTGGTGAGATCCATTATGGGCTCACACTTACAAATATGTTACAAAAATCACAACTTGGAATCTTTATCTCTGAATGACGCGTTTGTGTATATGTTACTGGTACTTGAATAACACTCAACACACCACCCTTTGCCTGGCCCTACTAATTTCTTTTTAAGCGAGGCCAAAAGCAGCGCGTAGAAGAATAACTAAAAGCTGTTTATATGACAATGAGCAAATGCTAAAATTACGCAACTATATTATTTAAAAAATTCTGGAAGAGAATGTTCCTTAAAGATCTGAACCGCTATAGTATCGTGCGATAGACAATATCTGCTCCGGGTGGTAGTACAAGAATTTACCAATCTGCGGAATCTTCACTTTGTTTTAGTTGCCTCCAACGACAAGCTCAAATCACACGTTTTGGTGTGATGTGTGAACTTATTTCCTCACTTCTAGTTGTATCTTACGTCACGCGTGGACTACGTTAAAGGTATTCTAAAGCCCACACCTCCACAAGCGAATATGTGAATGGATACAGCTTCTTTCCTTTCTTCTAGTTGTCTTTTAGAACCAGGGCTGGCAAAACCGAATCTTTTGTAATTCGAATTTGATTCGAATAAATTTTTTCGAATCGGATCGAAATTCCACTAAATCACTAATTCCATAAAAATGACCAATATCTAATTTTTACCATCACTGGTATTGTCTCCAATATGATAATTAAAAAATAGCAAGTTTTTCTTCCCATGATTGATTCACGACAGGTTCGAATAATCTGTGCTTTGAATCGATTCGAATCACCGTATCGAACTGCCCAGACCTACTTAGAACACGCGTGTCATGACGGCAACCTATTTATTACCTATTTTTATCTTTTAAAACTAGGTAAAGTATTACTGGGTAATCTAGTCTCACTTTCAAATCCAGGTGATACCTAGATTAAAAACCAGGATTCAATGGATTTGAAGGTTAAAATCTTCAAATAGTCTATTTTGAAAGCTTATGCCATAATAGAAATACCATTCACCTGGTTTCTCATACGACGTACCTCGTTTCTTGAACCCAGTACCCAGTACCCAGTATCCAAATTGAGTGGATTTAGGACGACTCGCTCAAATTTCACTCTTTAATATGAAGCTTTCTCTTCAAAATGTTCAAATAGTCTATTTTGAAAGCTTATTTTATAATGAAAATACCATTCACCTGGTTTCTCATACCAGGTACCTAGTTTCTTGAACCAAGTAACTAGTAAAAATTCATGTGAATTTACGAAGACTCGCACAAATTTCACCCTTTGGTATGATGCTTTCTCTTCAAAATGTTCAAATAGTCTATCTCGAAAGCTTATTTCATAATAAAAATACCATTCATCTGTTTGTCATACCAGGTACCTAGTTTCTTGAACCCAGGACCTAGTAGAAAATTAGGTGAATTTACGAAGACACTGACAAATTACCCTTTGGTATGATGTATTCTGTACCGGTACACAATATCTTTCCTCATTTCTAGTTGTGTTTTACTTACTCTGCACTTAAGGCGTTTTTAATAGATTTGAAGGTTAAAATCATCAAATCATCATGGTATAATGTTTTCTGTACGGTACACAATTTCTTTGTCTCTCACGACACCGTGGACTACGTTAGCGTGTTTCTAAAAGCCCGTACCTGCATGACTGTATACGTGAATGGCGAGCTCAACAGTTTAGAAACGACAAAACGTTTGCGTCATCACATAAAGAGGAAGGCTGAAAGTTTAAACATGACACCGTATTACATTGTCCTTTTGTTGGTTTTCAAGGTTTAGCACAAAGATGTTAAAACTAACACCATATTTACGCGAGTAAGATGGTAAAGATAAATTTATTTCCATTGTCGTCGTTTCGTAATATGCGGTAGCTTTCCACTTGTCAAGCATGAGCCAAAGATGAACCGCGCCTCGACGGCGCGATTCATCAGTGACTCATACTTAACAAAACATGTTTTTGACAAACATGTCTGACAGGACCAATACTGGGGCTTGGGTGATTGCGAGTAAGACAGGGCAAAACCAAATCATGTGGAATCCGAATAACTTTTTCGAATCGAATCGAATTGTTGATTTCATAAAAATAACATATATCCCAGTTTTCTAGTACTATTATAGTCTCCATTATGATATTAGGAAATATACAGTTAAAAAATAACAAATATTAGCATAAACTGATTCAAAAGCGGTGCACTTTAATTTTAACTACAAAATACAACCGATTTTGGTCAAAGTTGATAGCATTTTGTCAGTAAAAAATGACAAAATGCACTTCATTTAGCATGCTTCTGTTCCTACGACCGATTAACAATTGATTCGAATAATCTGTACTTCGAATCGATTCGAATCACGGAACCGAATTGCTCAGGCCTAGTTGCGAGTGACATCTGCTCTGAGCGGTAATGAAACTATCAACCACTTTCAGGATCGAACGAAACCTTACAAATACACTTACAATTTTGTGGAAACATGCCATGCAACCTGTCTCTAGCAAAGATTCTAATTCTTATCTGTTATATTCTTTTGTCTCTTTAAAAAACCCGATCTATAATTATGTATACACTGGAGGTAGAAACCAGAATCGTGAATCGACAATAACCTCCAACAATTACATGAATAGCCCAATTCTACGAAGTAACCGTATTTAAGCAAATATTAGATTAGCTACATAAGACAGGTGACAATAAAATCAAAAGCTTTGGTTTCTAAGTCGGGCAGAGGGGGTAAGGCTGGGGAATTTGACCGTAGAATTTAGAATTCGAATCGAATATATTATTCGAATATTTGTTTTAGTCTGATTTATTGAGTAATTCAATGTAAATAGCATTTCCCCCATTTATAGTATTAGTAATTGTCTCTATTGGGAAAATCAGGAAATTCATAGTTTTCTGTGTATTTTGAATTCACATTCCATGCATTAGAGCAACCATTTTCATATAACGACAAAATATAATCGATTATGGCCAAATGTGACCGTGAATCGGTCATAGGAACATTTCTAACGACAAAATGCAATCGATTTTGGTCGAATTTGTCCAAAATCGGTTGTATTTTGTCGTTAAAATAAAAATACATCTCTTTTAGGTCGGTTTAGGCTAATATTTGTAATTTTATCATCATCATCATCATAATGGAGACTATAATAGTAATAGTAAAAATGGGATATTTGTTATTTTTATGAAATCAACGATTCGATCCGATTCGAAAATATTATTCGAATCAGATTCAAATTCCAAATGATTCGGTTTAACACAGCCCTACTATGGTGTCGAATAAATTGCGCTCAGGACCACCTCTGAATCGAATTGCCAGCCCCAGAGAAGGGTTATCAAGTTTTGACAATGGTGGCGTTCCAGCAAGTCCTCAGCAAAACGTTATACAAATTTTACAAATTTTTGCTTTACCCAATCACGATGTAGGATATTGCTAACTTGCTTCGATGGCCTAGTGGTTAGCGTGTTGGCATCGCGTGTTGAATATCTCGAGTTTGAGTCCCTGCGAGTGCGGCTTGTTATTCCATACCCCACCTCTCAACCCGGGGTGTAATATCTTGGCAGGCTAAGCCAAACAAGAAAAAATCACCACTCAACCCGGGGTGTAATAACTTGGCAGGCTAAGCCGAACAAGAAAAATCCACCACTCAACCCGGGGTGTAATAACTTGGCAGGCTAAGCCAAACAAGAAAAATCCACCATTCAAACCGGGTGTAATAACTTGACAGGCTAAGCCGAACAAGAAAAATCCACCACTCAACCCGGGGTGTAATAACTTGGCAGGCTAAGCCAAACAAGAAAAATCCACCACTCAACCGGGGTGTAATAACTGGCAGGCTAAGCCAAACAAAAAAATCCACCACTCAAACGGGGTGTAATAACTTGACAGGCTAAGCCGAACAAGAAAAATCCACCACTCAACCCGGGGTGTAATAACTTGGCAGGCTAAGCCAAACAAGAAAAATCCACCACTCAACCCGAGGTGTAATAACTTGGCAGGCTAAGCCGAACAAAAAAAATCCACCACTCAACCCGCGGTGTAATAACTTGGCAGGCTAAGCCAAACAAGAAAAATCCCCCACTCAACCCGGGGTGTAATAACTTGGCAGGCTAAGCCGAACTGGAAAAACCATATCTTTTCAACAACTCTAACCTTGTCCTTCTATAAGTGGCCGCTAATACAAGTCCTTGGTCAGGGTGATCAACCCCAAGAAGTGGCTTTAAAGAACAGCTTTTTCCTGTTTTATCCCTAAAGTGTTGAATTTTATGCGGAAATATTTACACATTAAGACCAGAAAGCGGTATGCGATCTCAGTTTTTTTCTTTGCTCAGTTCGCGATCTAGTTTTATTTTGTCAAGTATGTGCCACAGATGGACCGCGCCTTGGCGGCGTCGTCCATCAGTGTCCCAAACTCAACAAAAAATATCACTGAAATCCATCCTACACACGTACAAGCAAATACTTCCACTCACAAACTGTCTAAAGTCGATCCCAGCTACCCAATCTTTACTAAGGCATAGAATTTAGTTTCGCTTGTAAAACAAATTAACTTCTTCGACCGAGCGATCAACCATGAAAAAATAGACGTCGTTCAAGCATGCGTTCACTTTTTTTCAAACTATGAAAATGGTGAGTAATAGCAACTATCAGTGGCAAACCTCCTAAGCAAAGCTTGAAAGCTACAAAACCAGAAGTACCAGAAGGAGATATCGGGTCTAGGCGACGGTAAAACCCTTCTCTGTCTCTTTATCGTCGCTTCGTAGGAGCCACATTAAGGCAACTTCGAGGTCTGAATCAAGAATCCAACTTACTAATGTAGGAGTTACCCACAGGCCTTACCACACTGCTAAGCCAAGCTAGTGTACTGGTACTACGTGGGTGCGATTATCCAGCGGTTATCATGTTGGAATCGCCGGTTCGATTCCCGGTGACTCCGGCTCGTTTATCCATGACCACCACTCAACTCAGGATCCAATAACGTGGGTAGGCTCGACCGAATCTTTCCATCTTTTTCGTCTATAAGTGGCCGCTGATCCAGGGTCTTGTTCAGGTCGATCTACTCAAACGAGTGGCCGTAAAAAAATTAGAATTAAATAAACTTCATATTCATATAAGCGATCAACGCTTCGATTTGTAAAAATTGTTCGACTTATTTCGAAATACTATCCAAATCAGAAATTTTATTTTGTCAAGTATGAGCCACTGATGGACCGCGTCTCATCGACGCGATCCATCAGTGACTCATACTTAGCAAAAGATGTTTTCAGAAAGTTATGCTGTTATGTGTTACTTCCCAATTTCCACTGCACAAAACCAAACTCTTCTGCTAAACTGACTCTAGTTTCGCTTACGAATCAAATGAACACGTTCGACCGAGCGATCATCCATGCAAAATTAGTCGGCGATCAATCATGCATGCAATTGCTGGAATTAGAAAAGAACTACACGCTCAGAGAAAAACAGAACAGAGCGTCTATAGGAATATGCGGAGGTAAGTTTTAAGTTTCGTTAGCCAGTTTTTTTGTAACGGATCACTCTGTACCGACAGCCATTTATACGACGGAGAGAATCAGACTTTTTGGAAAGATATGATTATTCCAGTTAAGTTATTACACTCTGGGTTGAGTGGTGGACAGGGTATAATAAGCCGGATTGCCGGGACTAGAACCCGAGATATTCAACCTGCGTTGCCAAAATCGCAACCACTAGGCCATTGGGCTCTACAACGTTCTACCGGTCGTGGCGATGGTAAAACCTTTGTTTCTGTTTAGACCCCCCCCCCCCCTCTTCGGACACTCACGAGATATATAGGTACAAGTGGGGGCCGCCGTGGCGCTATGAGACCGACAATAACTGCCGAACGTAACACCTAACCAATGACGCGGGTTGGAACCCGACAAAGTATGGTCAACTTCGACGAACATGCAGGATGTCTTGGCCGAGGCACTATAACTCGCAGCCCTGGAACTATGCTCGATAACCGCAATTGTTCTTTATATGTTCCACACGGAATGAAATGGCAAGGCGTAGAATAATCTCCTAGCCATGAAATAAAAATTCATTTTATTATAAAAGTCTGAGCCTAAAATCTAACAGACAGAGTTTTTTTAAAGCCTGGCTGAACTGAGCCGCGATAAGTACAAAAAAATATTCAATGTTCATGTGGGTGATAAATATTCGATGTCAGACTATTTTTCGAGTAACCCGGCAACCAGGCTTTTATGATCTATCTTCAGTAATTAAGATTCATGCTTTAGCAAGCTTGGAACGGTGATAGGCCGCGAGAGAAATTCAGTTTTGTGTAACATGTAACATTGATGGATTACGCTTTGGTAGCGCTTTCAATCTGAGACCCATACTTAACAAAATATCCCTTCAAGTTGAACGTATCACAATATCAGGTATTCTTATCATTGCCAGAAGTGACGCAATCGCAATCGCCCTGGCAAAGGGCGGGTATCATTCTTTGTAGCTTTTGACATAATTTTAGTTTCGCAGGCTTTTTCCCAAGAACCGTGATTGTTGTTTTGCGATCCTAGTTTCGGTACCTTTTAGTGATGCCTGTTTGTTTTGGGAATCATACTTCGAACTGATGTAAAAATAAAAAGTTGCAAGTCTTTTCTTGAATGCCTCGCTCAAAATAGTGATAGAGCTTAATAGCCCGATCATAAAGTTTTGTTTTTGTCAAGTATGAGCCCCAGATGGACCACGTCTCATCGACGCGATCCATCAGTGATTCATACTTAACAAAATATAAGGAACGACTAAAGGGAACGAAACAAAGAAGTGGTAGAGGATTTTATCATCGCCCAGAGCAGATACCACTCACTGCACTTTAGTATAGCGGTTCAGTTTCGTTAAGGATGTTTCCGTGTAAAGTGCAGTTGCTGGTTCTACATCGTGTGGTAGCTCTTTGCGATTAAGTGACCGTTAGTTGGTTCCTTTTAGGCACTGATTTAGTGAAAATTTTGAACTTGAAATGTATTAAAAATGTATTAAATGCAGCTTAACAACGATTACAGTTTACCTGATTTTAATTAGTTTTGAAAGCTAAACTAGGTTATATAGTAATACTCTAACTATGCAAAGTAAAACGAATTCATCACAAAACTAGTTAGAGTATCACTAGAAAACCTAGTTTCACTTTCTAAACTAATTTAAACCAGGTAAAGTAGGTAATCGTTGTTTGGCTGCATTTAATACATTTTTGATACATTCCAAGCTTAAAATTTTCAAATAATTTATTTTGAAGGTTTTTTTTGTAAGGAAAATATAATTTACCTCGTGTTTTGAACTAGGTACCTAGATTAAAATTAGTTAAATTTACTTAATTTTACCGAGTAAATTACGAGGTATAAAATTTAAAATAGAAATTCCGGTAAAAGTTAAAACTGGGTAAGTCAGTTATCAGTAAACTCCGTAAACTAAGTATACTAGGTAAACTAGGGACTTTTACCAAGAACTGCCAATACTACACTGATTCCGGCTTTGCCCCTTTTGAGTGAATTTTAATAAAAAAAATATGTTCTGATAATATTTTTCTGATTCGGTTGCGTCAACACAAGCTTGAAATGTCGTTTTATCTATATCAAAGCAATCATTACTGATTTCCACATGAGCAATTCTGTGTGATCATGTCCTGCTACGAAATCCATAAGTAAAGCTGTTCTTTATGCTGTTTTTTATATACCTTGACACAGAACCACTTTCAACTTTCTTAAAACATGTATTTTTTGAAACAAAAAATTGCTTGAAACTAGGTTAGGAGAATTCGTTGGTAGGGACTTCATCATACTACTAAAAGCGAATCATACACTGTAAGAAAAGTACAGTAAATTTACCGGTCATTTACAGTAATTGCATATTCCCAAAGTTTAAAACGCCATGTTGATGGGGTTTAAACCAATTATGGGATGCACCTTCGCGGTGCATTCCATCAACATCCCATATTTGGTCAAAAAAGTCAATTTTGAATTTTTTTTCAATACCGCCAAGTAAAATTACTGTCAAAGACCAGTGATTTTGTTGCAATCTTTGTTACAGTGTAGTAAATTTGTTTTGTTGCGAATGTTTTCCGTTGTCAATTCAGTCGCGGGTTCTATATTTTGTAGTCGCATTTTGCCATTAGCATAACAGTGACCGATTGTCGCTTGATTTTAAAAAATAGCAATAATCGACTTATCAAAGTGTAGTCTTAAGGCGACAA
>OZ023142.1:19658334-19670472 GCA_963675895.2 Styela plicata | reverse complement strand
ATAACGTTGGATACATTTTCATTTTTCGTGTTTACAAAAAAAAAGAAATAATAGTTCGTGGAGGTGGCAAAATATTTAAACCAGTTTGAGGGTGAGAGGGGGGGGGGTCGACAATTAAAAAAGTTTGAAACCACCGCTCTATTCTAAACTATTACACCAATTTAATTTCTAATTTTTTATTCCTAATTCTATCTGATATACATTGTATTATGCAGGAGACAACAATAGTATATACATTTGCAAATTAAATAAAAGATCACATAAAAAGAGACTGTTTTTCTTCAAAGTATTAATCATACAACGTCATCATGGATCGAGCATTCAACGACAACGAAATACATTTACTGTCTATTCCACCAACATCGGATATCGAAGAAATTCATTCATCATCAGCGATCAGGGAACGAATGCTTAATATCGCACCAACTTCAGACATAGAGGTTGGTTTAACGTCTCATGCGAATCAAAACTATGCAACTACTATTCAACGCGCGTCCACTGCTCGCTTATTACGTCATGATGACGTCATCATTGAGTTGGACTACATTACGTGTTGACTTGAGACAACAAAAATTAGTACCTGCGAATGTTATGGGATGTGAACAGAGGTTGACAGTTCGAAAACTAAACTGTAACGAAAAATGCAGTAAAATCTCCTCTTTTTGACAGTAATTTCCCCTCAGTGATATTGAAATAAAAGCTACAATATCGAATTATTGGCCAAATATGAGCTGTTGATGGAACGTACCGCCAAGATGCATCCATCAACAACCTATATTTGTCATTTATTCTCATCAACTCGTCAGTTTGGAGTTTTTCGAAAAATTCAATCACTGGAAATTAACAGTGAATTTACTGCATTTTTCACAGTGTAGCCTCTTATTTTTTTAAATTATAAATTTTGCTATAAATGCCAATAATTTGTCTGTAAATGATTTTAAATCTTCTTGTATGCATCTTATAAATTTAGTGGCTTTTTATCATTTTCTATTGAATTTTAATATCAATCCAGAGTCGCTTATCTGATGATTTTAATAATATTCACGAATATCTCTAAGTTTCAATCAAAACAAAAATCCAATTATTTTTGACATTTGGATATTTTTACTTCGATTACTTTATTATCTTGATATTAGCAATTTATTCTGTAAATATGCGTTTATTCTTTGTTCTATCCTTTTTTTAGTAGTTCGCCCTGAGCAAGGCCAAAATCAGACGGCATTCTCAGCGGAAAACATCTCATATAGAACCTAACCACCATGGTAAAGAGCAGTGAGTGGTATCTGCTCTGTGTCGCTTTAAATACTAATCCTTCGTTTTATTTTCGTCGTCCCTTGCCACAAGCTGAAACTACATTAGGAATATTGTAAAGGCCGTGTCTTCCAGGACTATCTATATTTTCTATTCATCAATTTTATTTTGACAATTTCTCGAAATTAAGTTCCCGTTTCGTCAACTGAATCATTCCAACATTTCATTTAAATTATTATTTATATTTGAGTTTATTCTAAGCAAGATCGAAAGCAGTGTCTAAAATGAACCGACTAACGTAAAAATATCTCTTCATCTAGCAAAGACTCTTCCAACTTCATTTAAACCATCATGTCAGATATATAGACAGTTCTTAACGATCTTATAATAATGATCCCATTATTTATTTCAAACTTTGTTATTATTTTCATTAAATTTGTCAATTTCATTCTTTTCATCCTAATTCTCATTCATCTCGTCAACAAGGCGATTTTGAATTTTGGAAATGTACAATTACTAGAAATTAAGAGTGAATTTACTGCACTTTTGTCACAGTGTGTCTTGCTTGGTACTCTTGAACGGAATAGTATTAAAGTCAGTAATATATTTAAACAATACTCAATCTGCGGTCGCCTGAGCATTGTGTTTCAATTCCAGATCCAGATATTTCAAACTCCGGAAACGAAATAAATCGAGGAAGGTTGCCGATTATCGTTTTAGTTTATCCCGTGTTTGTATAGTGTATTTGTTATGCATTTGTTGAGGACCCTTTCTAACACATACAACGTTTCGTCCGACCAGGGTCAGATTTCCTCAGACAAGCATTTGGAAATTATTTAAATTGTTGAGACTATTGAACCTTGTCTAGTTAGCTTATATTCTTTCTGTAGAATCTTTGCGTAAAGAAGGCGAATTCACAATAGAAGTTGGATAAGGATTTGGTTGTACGTTAACCAGACAAACAAAATAGTTTTATTTTTCATTTTCGACAGCTCGACCTTACCTCGATGTGTGTGTTTACTTTTTACTCGATTTATGTGAAATGATTATGACGCATTTTCAGAATTGAGGAGCAGTGTCAGGATTTTAATGTTTTATTTTGCAAATAAACAAAATTTTGGCCCAAAAACATCTTTTGATAATTGTTTCTTATAAAAGAGAAAAGCCCGGCGCGCAGAGTCTTGGTGCCTTTTTCATTATTTTATCCCTAATTTTTAGTTTGTGTGGGAGGGGGTGTAGGTCACCTTCGTTGCCAAGACGCATTCCTTTGGTGAATCACGTGCGAGAATATAAAACTGCTGATTGGAAAAACGAAATGTCGGAATATTTATTCAAAATGACTTTTATCACGTTAAATATGACATTTAGAAGGATTTCATTCATTAAACCTAAAACCCGAATACTAAATTTGATTTTGCAACGCATGAATCACAGATGGATCGCGTCTTTCTCGACTAGTAATATAGGATTATTATTAAAATGACGCCTTTTTAGATTCTCTGCCCCGATCGTGGAACCAGTGGTAAGCTCAGCACAATTTTCTAAAATTAAGTTTTGAAGTCAAATAACTCTATATTCGAAAATATTCGATTCGATATTTCTTCAATCGAGATTTCTTTCGAAAACAAAAAATATTCTAAACTTTCATAACATTCCCGATCACCCGGGGCAGATACCACTCAATGCACTTTAACAATGGCGGTTCAGTTCCGTATGAAGTGTTTTCCGCTCTGGGTGCAGTTGCTCACACTACATATTATATTATTTCTTTGCCATTTAAATAACAGTTAGTTGCTTCCTCCAAAGCAATGCTTTCTACCATGATTAGAGAGAAAAGAACAAAATGGCGGTCGATCGATGTATTTATTCACAACAAGACATTTAATTTTATCAAGTATGCACCCTAGATGGACCGTGTCTTATCGACGCGATCCATCAGTCATCATGCTTAACAAAATTTGCTTCGACAATATTATTCTGACCTGGTACAAGTGGCGTGGTCAGTTTAATTCGGTTAATCGCATCGCTTCAAAGCACTATTGCTTCAAATCAGTCACTGATCGGTCATAGGAACTAAGATTTAAAAAGGAAGTGAAATTTTTTAAAAATGATCTTGGCATTCTGCATTGAAAGTGCATTGTCTTTTACAGTTTGCTTATATCACTTTTGATAAATTTCGTCGCCAAATATTTCTTTATTTTTATGGTTGTGACAAATTAAGTAAAAGCAAGACAGATTCCACTTATTGTTCTTTTACGTGACTGTTCGGTTTCGCATAGGGCTGGGCAATTCGATTCGATGATTCGGGTCGATTCGAATAACAGATTATTCGAATCAATCGGCCATAGGAACAAAACGTCGCAAAATGTAGTGGAATTTTTTATTTTAAAAGACAAAATGCAGTCGATTTGGGTAAAATTTGTCCAAAAACGATTGCGTTTTGTCGTTAAAATAAAAATTTTCGCTTTTTAAAAAGAGGTGTAATTGAAAATGCGTCCCTTTTGAGTCTGTTTATCCTAATATTTGCAATTTGTAACCATGAAATTCTCAGATATCATAAAGAAATCAAAAATAGTAATAGTAAAATGGGCATATTCGTTAGTTTTATGGAATCAGCGATTCGATCCGAGTCGAAAAATTATCCGAGTCAGATTCGAATTCCAACTGATTCAATTTTGTCCAGCCCTAGTTTTCATATGGAGTCCGCGTAGTTTCTTTTGGGGTTTCCGCTTATAGCGCAGATGCTGGCATCACATCTTCGCCATTCAATGACCGTTGGTTGACACCTTTTAGGCGATGCTTTCAGCTTAAAGGGTTGAAGCGGTAAAGAAACAAAATGGCGGACGTTCGATGTAAAAAAAATTATTAATTTACATTATTTGGTGACATTAGGGGCGCATATATTAAACCTTGAGTGCTTAGAGTACAGATGCTGATACCACATATTGCACTCTTTCATTTGGATTTCCATTGGATGACACCTTTTAGGCGAAGCTTTCGGGTTTTAGTTTGCATGAAAAAACAAAATGGCGGCAGTCGATATAAGATCAGTAATTTACATTCTTTAGCGACACGAAGCGCTCATATCGATGAACCCCTGCTGTTTTGAACTGGTGATCATATTGTCAACTAGGATTGGATGATTCGATCAACCAAATATTTAAGTAAGCAGATTGTCTGATTGGGGGTCAATTTTTTAATCTAGTTTCATTGTGAGGATAGTAAAAACCAAAAAAATGGCTTTCCCAATGCCCTGAGCAGATACCACTCACTGCACTTGACCGTGGTGGTTCTTGACTGATTTAATATTTTTCTATCTAGGTTCATCAACACGAACTTGTTACCGCAGTGTGAGGTGCACATGCTGCATTCATGTATCGCTTTGCTGTTACATTACTACTTTCATTTATTTTATTGTTTATAATTGCGTATTTAGAATCGCAAAATAGAATCAAAATTCGAAAAATATTTCTCGGTCAAATCATGTCGCCATAATGCGGGCATGCAAATTACTGGATAGTACGTTTCTGTTGTATATCACTATAAAACATGCAGAACATTAGGCCGAAAACTCTACAAAATTTTGAGAACGAGGCTTATAGAGTCTTAAATAGGCTAAATAAGTGCAATATATTATGCGCTTCAAAATTTTGAGAATTGCTACGTTTTAAAGCACTTAGAGTGCCAAAAATATCATGTTCTCATTACACAGAAATATAAGTTTATTGTAAGATTTAGAATGTCACTTAAGCAGAGAATGCCAGATTTGCTATGATTTGTTAATCGCTAGTGGGTCCAGGTAGCGTTGGTAATTCAAGGTAAAAGTATCAAGTTTACCTAGTATACCTAGTTTATTTTCAAAGTACTTTTACCTGGTTCCAAGAAAATAAATCTTACCTGGTTTGAGTTTTTACCGAGTTTTCTGTTTCCTATTTTACCTGATAAATTTACTGGGTAAAATAGGTAGATTAACTTATTTTACAACTAAGCACCTGGTTGAAAAATACTGGATACCTAGTAGAAAAAATATAGGTGAATCATGTTTTCATTATAAAAAAGCTTTAAATATAGACTATGTCTATCGACTATGCCTTGAATGCAGCCAAACAAAAATTACATAGTTCACCTTTTTTTAATTTCGTTACAACCTAGTTTTGAAAATGAAACTAGATTACCTAGTGATACTTTAGCTAGTTTTGTGGTAAATTCGCTTTACTTTACCTAGTTTAAGAAATATTCATCCATCATTAGTTCCGGGGAATACGTCGCACGTTAGTATCTAAAGCCTACCGGTTCTTGTAAGTGTAATAGCCCAACTCAATTATATCTATTTGATTGTGATTTCATTGTTATTTTTATTGTTTGAGACAATTAAACATACATACAAACGTCGAAAATATTTTCGTTGATTCAAAACAAAATGGCGGCTTATCCAAGTATGCTGCATGATTATTATACACTCTTTAGCGGCACCAAGCGCATAACAATGTTCATCCTACTATTTAAACTGGTTAACATCCGTCGAGCAATGAGAAGCCCGGCTTGGTGGTTCACTCGGGTAAACACGATGGTATTGTCCGAAAGGCCGATGTTTCGATGCTTGGTCGTTTCGCCAAGGAGAGGGCAAGACACTTTGCGAGTTACATAGAACAGATATACATTCACTACAAAAATCCGCGCCTAACAGTGGCAGGTTATGAGCCCAGGTGCACTTTGTAAGTATTGATCTCCGTAGTCTTATTGATCTTGACCATATTTGCCGGGGTTCTGCTCGTTTTACATTTGCAGCTTGGAACCTACACTCTGAAGACAAAACTCAGATTTAAAGATAGGAATTTCAACTACAATGACATTAATTTATCGATTGGATTAGGAAGATGATTCAGCGTATTTTTAGGTCGTCAATTTTTACATTCGCATTCCTTTTTCCTGAAGGACATACTACTTCCTTTCGGATTGAATTTCAAAAGATAACTGAAGTCTGTGTATAGTAGCGTGCAATTGTTTATATCTTTCCTGGGTGATGGTACCGACATCGACCACTTATTTGTACGAAACTCTAAAAATAAGTAAATTCTTTGTATAGTAGGGTGCAATTCATTAATATCCTCCCTGGGCAATAATACTGCCATCGGCCACTTTTTTGAGCAGCACTCTAACGGTTAACTGTAGCCTGTGTTCAGTCGAGTGCAATTTCTTGTGATCTTCCCTGGGCGATAGTACAGCCATCGCCCTCTTCCTTTGGAATTACACTCGAAGAGATAACTAAACTCTACACACGTGAAGGGTAGGGTGCAATTATTTATATCTACCCTGGGAGATGGTACAGCCATCGGTCACTTCCTTTCAGACAGCACTGTAACAGATAACTGTACTCTGTGTACGGTAGGGTGCAATTATTTATATCTACCCTGAGAGTTGGTACAGCAATCGTTGACTTCTTTCCGGACAGCACTCTGCCAGATAACTGTTCACTGTGTATGGCAGGGTGAAATTATTTATATTCTTCCCTGGGAGATGGTGCAACCATCGTTCACTACCTTTTGGACAGCACTCTGATCTTCTATTTACCCCTGCTCTTACACTATACGTCGAGTCCTTCAATATGATCTAATATTTCTTCATAACCAAAACCGCAACAGAATAGCAGTGCGCTGTAACAAAAATGCAATAAAAATCACTGGCCTTTGACAGCAATTTAACTTGGCGATATTGAAAAAAATTAAAATCGACGCTTTTGGTCAAATATGCGAAGGTGCGGTTCATCAACAGGTCATAATGGGCGGAAATATCATCAGCATAGCGTTTTTTTAACTTTGGAAATAGGCAATTACTGCAAAATGACAGAGAAAATTCACTGTACTTTTGTTATAGTGAAAGATAACCTTTCTTTGACCTTAATTTTACTCGGTGATATTAAAAATAAAGCCAAAATCGACTGTTTACCAATTATGGGCTGTTGATGCAACGAACCGCCAAGGTACGCTCATCGACAGCACATACTTGGCACAAATCTCATTAACGAGGCGGTTGCAGATTTTAGAAGTATGCAATTACTACAAATGACCCAGTAAATTTACTGCTTTTTGTCACAGTGTATATCTGTAAAAATAACTGACAAAACAAGATCTCACATTATATGGAATAATAAAATTTATTTTTCAAGTAAAAACGACTTGGATAGCACAGAGTGAAAAGAAAAAAAAATGAAAAAATTGTGGATGTCAAGGTTACAAGTTCATTCGTTCTCAACTACGTACGGAGCATTCTTTTTTTTTGGGGGGGGGGGGGGGGGGGGGGGGGGGGGGGGGGGGGGGCTAGTCTGATTTTTGGTAAATTATGAGAGAAAAAACTGAATAGTTGTGGATGTCAAGTGAATGGATTGTTCGAACCTGTTAACTTCTGCTGATAATTTTAATTTGTTGAACTAATTGCTAAATGTTATTTTTACAGAAATTCCAAAATTTTTTTTTGTTACAATAAAATCATTGATGGATTCTTACTTTGTTACAATAATTCTATCGACTTGGAATTTTGGTTTAACTCTGCGTATTTGTTTGAAAAAAAATGATATTTTTGCAAAATTCTAAAATTTGTGAAATTGTCGATGTATTTTTTTGTTAAATACTAAGTTTGAATATAACTTCGAAAATTGACAATTCTTTAAATCCACGGAAGTTACATCGATTTTTTCTCATATTCGAGATTATCCACCGCCCAGTTTCATGCTTTTTAATTTAGAGAATGCAAAAATCATGGTAGAATGGAGCGATAGATTGTCGCCCAGGGCAGGTTTGAGATTTTTTTATAGTGAAATTTGACTGTAAGTTGGAAGGCCGCAATTAGACCAAAAAAGGAACAAACTGACGACTGCTTATGTAAAATTATAGTAGTATAGTAAAGTGTGCAGTTAGTGATATCTGCCCTGGAAGATAGCGAAATTTATCTATTTCCCCTCTTACTCCGAGTCTCCTGTTTCAATGGTAGAGAAATTAGAGAAAATGAAAAAAATTTCGTGACAACTTTGTTCACGATAAGAAATTGAAATTCAGCCAATCTCGGGCCACAGATGAACCACGCTTTATCATCGAATCCATCAGTGGCCCGAGCTTGAACAAGCTTAAATTTGCATCAACATTCAGATTTGTGTCAAACGGGTGCAGAGTTAAATGGAAATAAAAAGAAGAAAAATATAAAATTATTCATATGGACGTCACTAATATTGTTCAAAAATTGAGATTTTTATATGGACCATTGCTGCTGGATCAAGCTTGATTGTAGAGGTTTTAGAAAATAAAACGGTTTGTATAGTATTTGCCAAATACATGGACCATACATCCACCAAGACAAATATTACAAATAGGGCTGGAGAATTCGAGTATTTGACTCGAAATGATTCGAAGCATATATTGTTCGAATCAATCGGTCATGAGGACACAACTTGCAAAATTGAGTGGAAAATTTCCAATTTCCAATGAAATAAAATTCGATTTTTGTTCTGCAGAATATCTTGATATACAGATCAGCAGTGTTCCATGAATTTATAAAACAAAAAATAAAAAACAGAAACCTTGTAAGTGCAATGTTTCTCTTTTCTAATCGGCTTGTTCCATTCATTATTTTTTGAAGAAATGTGAAAATTTTGCCTCTATGGACGCAGAAAGTTAGTGATCTATCAGTTGCTTATGTCCAATGTACACACGTACTATAACTACCATTATACAAATAACGTCAAATTTTGCACTTGCGAGGTTTTGGTTATTGATTTTTGTTAACTCGGAAAAAATATATTTCTCCCCAGGTTTATCATGGACGTCTATTCTCAGTCAGTTCATAACAGTGGAATCCAATCAATCAACAAAGAATAATTGCATATGTACAGAACAAATTGGTAAATACTAGAAAATAGAGAAATTAAAGTGAAAAATCTCGAAATGGCAAAAAATAATTTTAAAACTTATTGACTTTTTGTTTGGAACTTCAAGGTAAATATGATCAGTAATAAAATCATCAGACAAGCGACACTTTTAAAGGCAAAAATCAGCATTTCGATAAAGTTTCAAAATAATAAAATATCAAAACTACACTATGATAAATGTGCAGTAAATTTACTGTTAACTTCCAGTAATAATTGAATATTTTAAAGAAATTCAAAAAAGCGACGAGTTGAGATGAGAATAAATGCCAAATATGGGCGGTTGATGGATGCATCTTGCATCGGAACGTTCCATCAACAGCCCATATTTGGCCAAAAAAGTTGATATCGTAGCTTTATTTCAATATCACAGAGTAAAAGTACAGCCAAAAAGAAGGTTGCTTTTTACCGCATTTTTTTACAGTGTAGTTTTGAACTCTCAACCTATGTTCACAGGGTTTTTAAATGTCATCTATCTCATTTGAATGTTGCAAGTCGAAGGCGCGTAAAAACTTTTTGTGCTTTTTGGGAAAAAATCTATTTTTTGAAGCAAAAGACTCATATTTCAGTCGATTTCAGAGGAATTACAGTTTAAAATGAATAAATCTGTGCTTCAAGTGCGCCGGAATTTTAAAAAAATAATAGTATATTGATGGAATATACTTTTTCAGTGGGTGATGAAAAGGAGATGAGGGGCATTGTATTTCACCAGATTAACACATCGTATAGTCAGTTTTCTTAGTGGCAAGATGTCCAATTAGTTCAAGTTAATGTTGGAATCTAGAGTTGAATTGAATCATATTAATTGTTCTTAGACATTGTAAAATAGACACAGGACGAACAGTTCAAATAACTTCACTTCAAATAACCTGGGTACTTCCCCGCGGACTACGCATACTTCGCAGAATGTAACCAAATTCCCTTTAAGAATTTAACATGCGCGCTTCTTTCATAAAATGAATGCGCAAAATTTGTTCGCTTCTCTCACATCTATTCTCTCGTTTATATATAGTAACCACATTTCATTATTATTCAAACAGACATAAAACTTTATGTAGAATGTTGAGTTTTCATCTTGCTGGGCCGAACACCGTACTCTGGTTCGGTCCGAATCATGCATTAGTATTTGGTGGGTCTGATCAGATAACTATAGAAAGATACAGAATAATTTAATATTTGAATAAACTTCTATTCATGTAGAGAGCACGGATGAGGAATTGAATAATTTTTGAAAAATCACACGGAAAAAAAAAACAAGTTAGTTATGTAGGTCAGTAGAAGGGTTACTCAGTCTAATCAGAGACATGTAAATGCAGAAAAATGCAGAGAGAGAGGGGTGTGAAATGCCTCCTCCACGCGAATTTTGCGAGAAGAGCAGTATGGATAAATATTAAGATTGAGTAAATTGAACATGATCTGATATATACGGGTTGTACATATGCTATGAAACTCCAACTATATTCCAACTTTATTTGATTAATTTCTCTATGCTATGCATTGTATTATGCAGAAGACAGCAATACTGTCTATGTTGCTAATAAATGCAGAATATTTTCAAGAAATTCAAAACCCGACTAGTTGATGAGAAAAATGCCTAATATGGATGACCAAAAAGTCGATATTGTAGCTTTATCTCCATTAACATTAGCAGTTAAATTATAGAAGTCGATAGTTTTTTCTTATGTCAATCCGTATTGTAGTCCAAACTCATGATGACGTCATCATGACGTAATAGGCGAGCAGTGGATGTGCGTTGAATTGAAGTTGCTTAGTTTTGCTTGTTGTACATCAGAAATGGGTTGCGATATTAAACATTCGTTCCCTGCTCACTGATGTATTATTTCTGTAATAAACACGGTTCGATCTTTGCCGATCAGTGTTGCCAGATATTAGATGATTTCCTTCGATATCCGATGTTGGTGGAACAAATAGTGAAACGTATTTGGTCGTCGTTGAATGCTCGAACCATGATGACGTGATACGATATCGAAGAGAAATTAATTAATATAACAGTTGGCATAGAGTGGTGGTTTTCAAACCTTTTTTTATTTAGGGATCCTCCCCCTCAATTCCAAACTGGTTTTAAATATTTGGCGTCCTCCGCAAACAATTTCTTTCGTAAACAAGAAAAATTAAATCAATTTTACAATATAATGCGATTTTGCCTCCCCCTCACATTAAATAAAGCTAGTGACGGTCATTGGACCAGAGTTTAAAAGTGTTGCTGCTCTTTTAGTTGCTGCTCTCGCTTACGTGACGCAAACATAAGTATAAGTAAACTATTTATTGCTGACAATCTCGAGACATAAATCTAGTCAGAAATATATTATTGTCTCAAACAAGTTCCACATATGCACCGTGCTTTGACAGAGCGATTGCATTACCGACTCATGTGTTTTGATAATGTTTCTGCAACGAAATCTCTGGACTTTGGCAGTAATTTTACTTGGCGGTGTTGAGAAAAATTCAAAATTAACTTTTTCAGTCAAATATGGGGTGTTGATGGGACGTACCACGAAGGTGGGTTTATGAAACAGCCCCATAATTTTACATAAATATCATCAACACACGGCGTTTTATTAACTTTGGAAATTATGCAATTACTGTAAACGACCAATAAAATTACTGTACGTTCCTGTATATAATTTCACAGTCTTTACATTGTATTGTTTGTGTGTTTGCTTTGATACTCGCGTTTCCCATTCAGAACTCTTTTGGCAAAACAACGTTTTTGTTATGTATGAGTCACTCATGAATCACGTCGATTAGATGCGGTTCATCTGTGGGCTCATGCGTGAGGAGTAAAATTTTCTGATTGAGAATACATCGATCGAACGCCATTTTGTTCCTTTCTCACTAAGCATGGCAGCTTTGGAACCCTATTTTAGACCTGATCTGACCTGAACATACCATAAAGTCACAAGTCTATTAGTACAGGTTTAAAAGTGGTTTTCGTTCTTTTATTGAAAATA
>OZ023142.1:19566854-19658234 GCA_963675895.2 Styela plicata | reverse complement strand
TTCTGAATTCATTTTGTGATTGTCAAACATGTGCAAAGCTTTTATTCATACAACTAATCCGACTATTGTTTCGTCATAATCATACTATTGCTGTTCAAGAGACTTTTCTATATCAAATTTGTAAAGAAGACGAAATGTCCACACAACCCAAAATAATTTCTCAAAAACGATTATTTTTTGAAAATTTGCTTAATGTAGAAATATTCTGGTGTAATATTCCAAAATCTATTACACTCATTTCCACGGGTTCTAATTATTGAAATATTTTTTTCAAGGGAGACTTTTATGTATTAAATTTGTGCATAATTTGAGCACTGCATCTCAGGGCATCGTATCAATGACTTTTTGATGTTTCTAACTAATCAGCTACAAACTCTCGTCCACACACGCCCACACACACCCCTGCGTGCAATAGACAATATGTCAATGAATAAGAATATGTCTTATCACGACGACCATGAAGTTGCCTTGGAGTATTGGGTCCTGCTATCTAAATCTGATTGTAGTTGCCGTTTCGTCAACTGAGTCGTTCTACATTTCTAACAATCAATTTATATTTCAATTGAAGTTCATTAAATTTCATTATTGAAATCTTCACCTTACAGAATTAATGGAAATAAATTTCTACAACCTGGTACGTTTTACTCTCTTTATTTTACAAATGTCGCATCTGCTCGATCAAATAACATCATTACGGGTGCAAATAAAGAACTGAACCTCAATAATAGAGTGTAGAGATTGAATAAGTAACAAAAATCAAAGAAAATTGATGATTATATAACTCTAATCACTATGTAAGTCGCGGGTTTAAAAAAGTTCCTGTGTGTCGTAAGAGGCGAATAAAAGGTAAACAAAGAAGTGGTAGATGGTTTTGACATCAGTCAGGGCAAATACCAGTCACTGCACTTTACCACGGAGGCTCAGTTCTATATGGTATGTTTTCAGCTTAGAGTGCAGTTGCTTACGTACATCTAGTAGATCTTTGTCATTCGAGTAACTGTTAGTTGACCCCTTTTACGGTGCTTTCAGTCTTGTTCAGAGCGAATTTCTATATTTAAAAAAAGAATAGAAAAACAAGGAATAAATGCATATATACAGAATAAATTGGTAAATTGGTAATGGTAATCGGAACTTTTAGTTTAAAACTTAGAGATATTTATTATTTTTAATAAAATCATCAGACAAGCGCCTCTGGATTGACACTGAAATTCAATAAAAAATGATGAAAGTCACCAATTCATAAAATGCATAAGAGAAGGTTCAATAATAAAATATCAGGCTACACTGCAGTCAAGATATTGAATAGTTCTTTTTGAGTCAATACGTAATGTAGTCCAACTCGATGATGACGTCATCATGACGTAATAGGCGAGCAGTGGATGTGCGTTGAATTGTAGTTGCACAGTTTTGCTGTACATCAGAAGTTGCGACATTAAACATTTGTTCCCTGAACGCTGTTGTATTATTCCTGTAATAAACACGTATCGATCTTTGCACACCAGTGTTGCCAGATATCGGTTGATTTCCTTGGATATCCGATCTTGGTGGAATAGATAGTGAACGTATTTGATCGTCGTTGAATGCTCGATCCATGATGACGTGATACGATTAATTCTTTGAAGTATAACAGTGACTTTTATGTGATCTTTTATTTAGTTTGCAAATGTATTTACTATTGCTGTCTTCTGCGCAATGCAATGTATATCAGAGATAAATTAATTAATATAACAGTAGGAATAGAGCGGTGATTTCAACTTTTTTTAGTTTTGGGATCCTCCCCCTCAATTCCAAACTGTAAGTTGAATAATGACGTAGTTATAGGCAAAAAAATTTATCTTAAAATCACGGCTTTGTTGTATGCCATCATAAAACAGACGAAAAGATTCTGGGGGCCTAAATGGATTAATTATGTATAACTACCGCTGTGATTGCGCTGTTCGTTGGAATTAGTTTAACATGATACCAGCATTTGCTGCAGCCATGTATGAACCGTACCTTGACTGAGTGTTTCTTTAGCGAATCTTGCTTGATGAAACATCTCTACGCATTCTATTGTCCGTTATGCTCTTCAAATCTGATAGGCATTCGCGTGACGAGTACGATCCACCTGACTGAACAACCTTTTTCTGGAAACCAAACAAATCTCTCAAACACCAATGCACGTGATAGGGAGATATGATTGGTAAGAAAATCTTCATCTTCATGCAGCTTAACAGACTATCTTTCCGCAGATAGGGTTAGACATTTATCTTTAGCCTTTTTACTCAGAATTTAGAGTATTTTATCTTTTGTTTACTAGCTTATTTTAGAACGTCCCCCTTTATAGTATATAGTATTGTCGATGTCTTAACCATTCCATTGCCCTGATGAGGAACGTCTGTATAGCCATTCGAAACGTTGGCAAAATATAAAATATCGTTTGCACATCACAGGTTGAGCAATTAGATTCACCATCCGACACGTATTTTGCGTCTCCAAGAGAGGAGTATTTGCAAATTTTATGCCTATATTACTATGCTGCCAAAGCGTGGTCCATCTGTGGCTCATGCTTGACAAAACAAATTTTTTTGACTATGATGGTTTAAACCGCAGGCGCTGTGAATTCACTTCAATTTTTTTTAAATCGAATCAAAATGTATTTCACAATTTTTCGCTACGCTTGTGGCTTCATAAAATTCGATCACTAACTATTTTTACACTCCTCCCTATTCAAGGTTCAAAATACGCCAATAATTATTATCAACAACTCATGCTACTCATGAAAAACATATCAAAACAACTCAACCATGTGCTACGCTTTACTCTCAATATCTTCAAATATACTCTTTACAAAGTCCACATCTGAAGAGCAAGTGCATTCTTGTGTACTTGCTCTAGGAGAACCAAATTGAAAAGATGAACAGGTATTTATTATTGTCTGCTCCTTTCCTTTGCACTAAAATTTAATTTCAAGAAATTACCATTGTTTCTATATCTATGGATTTGCCTCACAGTTATCAGTTCCAAGTCCAGAATAAGGAATTTCTATCTAAACTTGTTGATGAATAATAAATCCTGTCTAAGCATCTATCCTCCAATACGTGGAGATATTCCAAACCTCTTGGTCACTTGGATGATATCCATCACTATCTTCACCGAAATAATAATATTTCCTGCCATCTCACAACGAGAGAACGAACATAAGGGAAAAGTGTAAAACAAAACCACCCAAACCACAAGGGTCTAGTGGTCAATGCGTAGAGACAGATATGTTTGGCCAAACATGAGTCGCCAATGAATTTTACAATTACGGCGCTGTTGTTCAATCAAAGAAATCTTTTGTGCTGACGAAATGCTTATCTAGGAATACAACTTCTAGATTCGAATCGAAACAGATTCGGTTTCGTTGATTCGAATACTAGATTTTCCGATTAGGCATTTATTTTATTTGATGTACCAGCGCTTCAAGCGTATGAAGCGCTTCAATAGATGTCATGATCGTTGCAGCACTCGGTATTTGTTTCGTTTGATCGATATAATCACAACCAGACATTTTCGTCGTCTATCTGAACGTCTATCTGTTGAAGGTATCCCGGTCAAACTTGGACCGAATGACGATTATAGTTTAAAGATATTGTCATATCAGTTCCAAGCATGGCCCATAGATAAATTACAAATTAATCGAAAAACGCCTAACTATTGAAGGTATCTCAGTCAAACTTGGACCATATATCAAGTATAGGTATAAGTTAGTGTCATATCAGTTCCAAGCATGGCCTATTGAAAAATTACAAATTCATCGAAACAAGCTTGACTATTGAAGGTATCCCAGTCAAACTTGGGCCATATGTCTAGTATAGGTATAAGTGAGTGTCATATCAGTTCCAAGCATGGGCCATAGATAAATTGCAAATTTGCCGAAAAACGCTCAACTATATTGTTAAAATTCAGTTTGTTGTGGAACAAGTGTTCAGTTGATTCAATCTTTTCTAGGATAACAGCGGAGGTCGGGATAGGGTCAGGGATTCCATTATTATCCTGTGTAAGAGGAAAATGAAGAATACAGCTAAACTATATGGCGAACTACAACCTCTCGTGCGGATACTAGTTCCAAGTTGGGGTTTGAATTTTTTGCGGTTTTACTGACTTTTATTCTGCATGGACATGGTGGCGAGGGAAATCGTAATCAACGGTTGAGTGAATCACGTAGGTGTCCAGCAATACTCAATACTCTCGCATACAGTCACCCTTTACTGGATTCGAACCCAGGATGTTAGAGATGTGTTGCTCGAAGCGTATTCCCAGCTTATTTACCGATTAAGCTAACCGGGCAGCCGTTTAGATGTTCAACTTATGGCAACTAATTGTTCTTCGGTCCAAGAGTGCAGGGAGCATAATGTCCCTCACTCATAAGTACCAGGAATCCACGAAAATATTTTCATATTGCGCATTGATTGCTCAATATAGCTCAGGATTAAATATTTTCAAATCTACAAACCCCTGAATATGAAATTTGTTTCTATACGTATACACCGATGAACAAAATAATAAAAATAGTAAATATACCAGCGCAAATGATCCGATTTTTAATCTCGATCAGGATTTATTTAAAATGTTTAAATGTCCCAACATTATAAATCAATTCCTTCACGATTTTAATGAATTCAAATTGGTTTTCATGACACCGTCTCTACAGCATAAATTCCTGCAGCTCAAACTCAATCAATCGTATATATCCATTCTGCTGTTCAGAATGAAGGAAGGAATGACTCACACAAAAATTAAATATTTTTTGACAAAAAATGTTAAAAACCTACGTGAAACATGAATGTGGCCCGAAGGCGCTGTAAAAATTCATCTGTTTGAAATAAACTAAAAAACTCCAAAATTTCCCTGGACGATGCCTTACTCCTTACTACCTTACTCCTGTCCGTCTCAACTTTCTATAACCTTGATGGCTTTATATGTCTCTGCATAAACTCAGCAACCATCCTTCTGTTAATTTGGTTTTTGCCATTTGATTCTATAAAATATTCAATTTCTAATCTGTATTCTTTAAATACATAGAATTTCGAATCACTTCCATAGAGGGGCATAAAAATAATAATTGATCTTCCCCCAACGCGAAACGGAAAAAAGTGAAAACAGGTAAAAAACTAGAAGCGAATGAAACAACAACGAAACGAGTGATCGGGCGAAACCATTATAATTTTTATGATGTAGTTTTCAACAGACTGCCTAACAGTATCTCTGCGAATATGAGCAAAACCAAAGTGATATTACCTTTAGTCACTCGAGGCAAATTCGAGAGAATTGAAAAAGGGGATTTGCTGAGGCTTGCTGAGTAGCAACATGCCGCTCTTAACCAGGATTGATTAAATAACATCATAACACCCGTGTTATTCCTTCTCACGATAGGCAGGCAAATCTAAGAAATATCGTAGCAATTTATTAGAATCGTTTTTTTGGGGGAATTATTCAGAACAAAGAAATATTGAGATTCAAAAATTGTAAAGGTTAAGTAAATGATTCAAGTTATATATATTAGTTAAGTAAATGAACTGAAAGTCAAAAACGTATAGTACATATATAGACGCAGTAGTATATAGTAGACGCAGGATCATGTTCTATCCAGGGGAAGGATAGAATTTGTCAGCTATTGAGCTGCTTGGTCACGTGACGTATGTTCTGGGTAATAATCAGCGCAACAACGGCATAATGCAGCGCAACGAAATAACTCAAGGCGAAGTTGATTTGACGATTATTTTGACCGTACAGTCAATATTTCGCCTTTTTTAAAAATTTGATATAGAAAAGTCTCTAGAACAACAATGGGATGAATATGATTTAACAATATTCGATTAGTTGGATGAATAGGGGCTTTGCACATGTGTGACAATCAGAAAATGAATTCAGAATTGAGTATCAGATTGAACGATTGTCCCAATTCGATGGCTAGTAGCTAAATTATTGAACCAGTGAAATATCAAATATGATTAAAATGTTTAAATGTTCTGTCGTGGAGGTTGTTGTCTCATACTTTCAGGCACTGTCTCCGGCTTTGCTCTGAGTAAATTCTCATAGAAAAAATCAGTGCTTAAATCAATAAGCACGGGAATATAAATAAAAATTATTACATTTTAACTTAAGCATCATATTTAGTAAATTTTTGCTTTTCGCTCGGCTCGATTGAACGAATAAAAGGAAATAACTAACGATCTAACGAGTGGGAAAAGATCCCAATGAGGTTTGAACCATTGTGATAAAAAAACCTTCGTAGCGATTCCACTACAATTGTGCGCTCAGGTAAATTAGGAAATTAGATCAAATTCGAAATAAATCGAAGGATGTGCTGCACTGTATCGCATACAGAAATGTTTTGATTAGATATGGAATGAGGCCAAAAATTCGTGACGTCATAATGGGTGACGTATGGAAATATTTTCTGAACAAAACATACAATTCCACCGTTAGAAAGGATACAAAAATCAAACTGAAGGCGCGAATTTTCTGAACAATAGTGAGGATGCGCGGAATGATCGTGATCAAATATTCGTGACGTCACGTAAACGAGAGCAACAGAACACTGACACTGTATAACGAGAGAAAAGAGCAGAAGAAGAAACATTATTAATAGACGTGTTTAGTCAAGCTTGTCGTTGATGAATCCCTCGGTCTATGCGCAGTTTATATATGGCTCATGTTTGGAAGAATGTTTGTTACGGTATTCTAGATCATTGCGCATGAGTATTTATCAAAAAACGAGAGATATTTTATTCAGTCTGCATATAAAAAGGGCAACAGAAATAAACAATATTAAAGAACATGTTTTGTCAAGCGTGTCGCTAATATAACGCTCGGTCTATGCACAGTTTATATGTGGCTCATGTTTGGGAGAATATCTGTGACGGTATTGTAGCGAATACTACTTTACCTCATTGCTAACCCTCTTACGAAAGGTAGGAAAATGTAAAAGTTATTCAAGGAATTTATTAGAATAGATTAGTTTGGAATCAAACAGAGAGAGACTTATAAATCAATGGCGGATAGCAAATAGACGCAGGAACACGTTCTGTCCAAGGGAAGAATAGGATTTGTCAGCTATTAAGCTGCTTGGTCACGTGACGTATTTCTTGTGTTACGATAATCGTGAATGGGATGCTTCGTGGTGTGCATTGCGAAAATTTAAATTCAAGGCGAAGTCGATTCGACTATTGTTTTGACCGTACAGTCGATATTTTGCATATTTTTTTTACAAACTTGATATAGAAAAGTCTCTAGAACAGCAATGGGATGAATATGATGAAACAATATTCGATTACCTGGGAAGGCTAGAAGCTTTGCACATGTGTGACAATCAGAAAATGAATTCAGAATTGAGTATGAGAATGAACGATTGTCCAACTTTGATCCAGATTCGATAGCTAGTAGCTAAATTATTGAACCAGTGAAATAAGAAATATAATTAAGATGTTTAAATGTGCTCCCGTGGAGGTTGTTGTCTCATCTTTTCAGGCACTGTCTCCGGTTTATCTCTGAGTTAATTAATATGCACGAGAATATAGATAAAAATTATTACACTTAAACTTAAGCATCATGTTTAGTAAATTTTTGCTTTTTGCACGGCTCGATCGAACGAATAAAAGAAAATAACTAACGATCTAGCGAGTGGAAAAGCTTCCAATAGGGATTGAACCACTGTGATAAACAAAAAAACATTCCTAGCGATTCCACTACAAATGTGCGCTGCAATGCAGAAATTGATAAATTAGGTAAATTAGATCAAATTTAAAATAAAGTGAAGGATGTGCTGTACTGTATCGCACACAGAATTGTTTTGGTGGGATATGAAGTAAGGCCAAAAATTCGTGAGGTCAATATGGTTGACGTATGGAAATATTTTCTCAGCAAAACATACAATTTTATGGCAAGAAATGATAAAAAAATCAAACTGAAGGCGCGAATTTATTGAAGAATATTTAGGAGCCGGTATTAGCTAAAGGGCGAAGAAATGCACTTTCGACCAAAATGTTGCTGCGAACATTCCTGTTAGTGTATTTGATTACAATTGGCGATGTTAGCAACTCCATTTTCTATAATCCTCTAGCCAGGGGGGGTTGAGATACTTTTTACGGACGCGCGCTTCTTGAACAAATAATATTGTATCGCACAATACCTCGTCGCCGTGTCTCCGTCTTATATACCCGGGTATTTCCCTACAGAACGTGAAGTCACTCGCGCATGACTCGTCGCCGTCTCTCCTATGCATCTTCATTTCGCACCCGGCAGCGTCAAGTTATAGACATAGATAAAGTGTCATAGGGTAAAGCTATTTGCAGAAGGGACCGATTAAACGACACTCATACGACAAATACCTATAGCGCATAGACGTAGGAACATGTTCTAACCAGGGGGTAGTGAGAAGTGAAATTTTGTGACGTCATGAGATTATGACATATGATTATGATTATGACATTTTGCACATATCGGGTCAGTCCAAGTCCTAAATATGGTATAATGGAATGGGGAGCAAACTTCCCAATGATGAATATTGAGAGAGGGTCCAAAGCTCTCGAAATATAATATTTTGATCACACAATATATATTTATTGTTTTCGTGCTTACAACGACAATTTTGACAATATATTCATTGTTTTATTGAAATAAAAACAAAACAGCGGAAAGTTAGCAATTTCGCAGAAATCAAAAACATACTTACACAAGTATCCATACACACTATAAAAACTACAACTATTCATTGCATTTAAATAATTCCCAATTACATTGAAATTCTTGATTTTTTACATAATTTCTTGCTTTACTATACATTATTTTACATTTTTAGATTTTTTCAAGTTTTGTTTAGTTTAGATCAGATTTTATTATATGAAATCCTTGCAGCGGCGCGGGATCGGGAGCAGCAACGGCACAGACCAAAATTTTTCACGCATGAATGAATATTCTCTCTCATTTCACGTCAAAACACTCGGTGGCTGGAATGGTCGCGTTATATATGTACGTGATATTTTCCTCAGTCACTCGAGGGAGCACTGAACACTAAGTACATTTAGTGTAGATTTAGTAAACGAGTAGACGATGTTAAATAACTGTTTTTTTCCAATTCGGTCCTCCCGGAGTAAGTACACATGGAATGCACTCGCTCCAAGTAGTTGTGAAATTTATAGAGTATATTTGTAGATAAAGAGAGTAAAGAGTAGCATATGATCGAGTTGTTTTAATATGTTTTTCATGGAGCGTTGAACAAGTTGAAATTCGTTCATTATTGTTGATACCAATTAGTGAAGTAATCAGAACCTTGAACAGGGGAGGGAGGAACTGATTATTAGATTCCGTATGAAGCCGTATGAAGGCCACAAGCAGAATTGACTGCTAATATTTTAACCGTACATAAAAATTGAAACAAGATACTAGAAAATTTGTCTGGAAACGAGACATAGGGACCAAATTTTGTTATAACTGCAACATGTTGTTTGAGAGATTTGTTTCACCAAATGTAAAGCAATGTTTGAGTGGAGTTGTTAAAAGACATGTTATACCAACCATGAGTCGCTCCGTTTAAGCGCGGTTTATACGTGGATCATGTTTGAGAGTATATATCCCTGACCATGCTTTATATTTTGTCACGAAATTTTCATTAGTATACCTGTTTTTTGTAGCAAAAATGGAGAATGAAAACAGACAATGTAAATGGAAAATTGACAGTGTCCCAATGTTGGTGACCTCATGTAAAAGAGATCAGTGAATACCTGCATCATTTTGAACTGTAGTCTGACGGCCGTCACTAGCTTAATTATGTGAAGAAGACGCTAAATCGTATTATTGCAGATAAACGTTATAACGTTGGATACATTTTCATTTTTCCTGTTTACAAAAAAAAAAAGAAATAATAGTTCGTGGAGGTGGCAAAATATTTAAACCAGTTTGAGGGTGAGAGGGGGGGGGGGTCGACAATTAAAAAAGTTTGAAACCACCGCTCTATTCTAACTATTACACCAATTAATTTCTAATTTTATTCCTAATTCTATCTGATATACATTGTATTATGCAGGAGACAACAATAGTATATACATTTGCAAATTAAATAAAAGATCACATAAAAAGTTACTGTTTTTCTTCAAAGTATTAATCATACAACGTCATCATGGATCGAGCATTCAACGACAACGAAATACATTTACTGTCTATTCCACCAACATCGGATATCGAGGAAATTCATTCATCATCAGCGATCAGGGAACGAATGCTTAATATCGCACCAACTTCAGACATAGAGGTTGGTTTAACGTCTCATGCAAATCAAAACTATGCAACTACTATTCAACGCGCGTCCACTGCTCGCTTATTACGTCATGATGACGTCATCATTGAGTTGGACTACATTACGTGTTGACTTGAGACAACAAAAATTAGTACCTGCGAATGTTATGGGAGTGAACAGAGGTTGACAGTTCGAAACTAAACTGTAACGAAAATGCAGTAAAATCTCCTCTTTTTGACAGTAATTTTCCTCAGTGATATTGAAATAAAGCTACAATATCGAATTATTGGCCAAATATGAGCTGTTGATGGAACGTACCGCCAAGATGCATCCATCAACAATCTATATTTGTCATTTATTCTCATCAACTCGTCAGTTTGGAGTTTTTCGAAAAATTCAATCACTGGAAATTAACAGTGAATTTACTGCATTTTTCAAAGTGTAGCCTCTTATTTTTTTAAATTATAAATTTTGCTATAAATGCCAATAATTTGTCTGTAAATGATTTTAAATCTTCTCGTATACATCTTATAAATTTAGTGACTTTTTATCATTTTCTATTGAATTTTAATATCAATCCAAAGTCGCTTATCTGATGATTTTAATAATATTCACGAATAAATCTAAGTTTCAATCAAAACAAAAATCCAATTATTTTTGACATTTGGATATTTTTACTTCGATTACTTTATTATCTAGATATTAGCAATTTATTCTGTAAATATGCGTTTATTCTTTGTTCTATTCCTTTTTTTAGTAGTTCGCCCTGAGCAAGGCCAAAATCAGACGGCATTCTCAGCGGAAAACATCTCATATAGAACCTAACCACCATGGTAAAGTGCAGTGACTGGTATCTGCTCTGTGTCGCTTTAAATACTAATACTTTGTTTCATTTTTGTCGTCCCTTGCCACAAGCTGAAACTACGTTAGGAATATTGTAAAGGTCGTGTCTTCCAGGACTATCTATATTTTCTATTCATCAATTTTATTTTGACAATTTCTTTAAATTAAGTTCCCGTTTCGTCAACTGAATCATTCCAACATTTCATTTAAATTATTATTTATATTTGAGTTTATTCTAAGCAAGATCGAAAGCAGTGTCTGAAATGAACCGACTAACGTAAAAATATCTCTTCATCTAGCAAAGACTCTTCCAACTTCATTTAAACCATCATGTCAGATATATAGACAGTTCTTAACGATCTTATAATAATGATCCCATTATTTATTTCAAACTTTGTTATTATTTTCATTAAATTTGTCAATTTCATTCTTCTCATCCTAATTCTCATTCATCTCGTCAACATGGCGATTTTGAATTTTGGAAATGTACAATTACTAGAAATTAAGAGTGAATTTACTGCACTTTTGTCACAGTGTGTCTTGCTTGGTACTCTTGAACGGAATAGTATTAAAGTCAGTAATATATTTAAACAATACTCAATCTGCGGTCGCCTGAGCATTGTGTTTCAATTCCAGATCAATATTTCAAACTCCGGAAACGAAATAAATCGAGGAAGGTTGCCGATTATCGTTTTAGTTTATCCCGTGTTTGTATAGTGTATTTGTTATGCATTTGTTGAGGAGCCTTTCTAACACATACAACGTTTCGTCCGACCAGGGTCAGATTTCCTCAGACAAGCATTTGGAAATTATTTAAATTGTTGAGACTATTGAACCTTGTCTAGTTAGCTTATATTCTTTCTGTAGAATCTTTGCGTAAAGAAGGCGAATTCACAATAGAAGTTGGATAAGGATTTGGCTGTACGTTAACCAGACAAAGAAAATAGTTTTATTTTTTATTTTCGACAGCTCGACCTTACCTCGATGTGTGTGTTGACTTTTTACTCGATTTATGTGAAATGATTATGACGCATTTTCAGAATTGAGGAGCAGTGTCAGGATTTTAATGTTTTCTTTTGCAAAAAAAGCAAAATTTTGGCCCAAAAACATCTTTTGATAATTGTTTCTTATAAAAGAGAAAAGCCCGGCGCGCAGAGTCTTGGTGCCTTTTTCATAATTTTATCCCTAATTTTTAGTTTGTGTGGGAGGGGGTGTAGGTCACCTTCGTTGCCAAGACGCATTCCTTTAGTGAATCACCCGCGAGAATATAAAACTGCTGATTGGAAAAACAAAATGTCGGATCATTCATTCAAAATGAATTATTCAAAACCTTTATTAAATTAAATATGACATTCAGAAGGATTTCATTCATTAAACCTAAAACCCAAATACTAAATTTGATTTTGCAACGCATGAATCACAGATGGATCGCGTCTTTCTCGACTAGTAATATTGGATTATTATTAAAATGACGCCTTTTTAGACTTTCTGCTCTGATCGTGGAACCAGTGGTAAGCTCAGCACAATTTTCTAAAATTAAGTTTTGAAGTCAAATAACTTTATATTCAAAAATATTCGATTCGATATTACTTTAAATCGAGATTTCTTTCGAAAATAAAAAAAATATTCCAAACTTTCATAACATTCACGATCACCCTGGGCAGATACCACTCAATGCACTTTAACAATGGCGGTTCAGTTCCGTATGCAATGTTTTCCGCTCTGGGTGCAGTTGCTCACACTACATATTATAATATTTCTTTGCCATTTAAATGACAGTTAGTTGCTTCCTTCAAAGCAATGCTTTCTACCATGATTAGAGAGAAAAGAACAAAATGGCGGTCGATCGATGTATTCCCAACCAGACATTTAATTTATCAAGTATGCGCCCCAGATAGACCGTGTCTTATCGACGCAATCCATCAGTCATCATGCTTAACAAAATTTGCTTCGACAATATTATTCTGACCTGGTACAAGTGGCGTGGTCAGTTTAATTCGGTTAATCGCATCGCTTCAAAGCACTATTGCTTCAAATCAGTCGTTGATCGGTCATAGGAACTAGGATTTAAAAAGGAAGTGAAATTTTTAAAAATGATCTTGGCATTCTGCATTGAAAGTGCATTGTCTTTTACAGTTTGCTTATATCACTTTTGATGAATTTCGTCGCCAAATATTTCTTTATTTTTATGGTTGTACCAAATTAAGTAAAAGCAAGACAGATTCCACTTATTGTTCTTTTACATGACTGTTCGGTTTCGCATAGGGCTGGGCAATTCGATTCGATGATTCGGGTCGATTCGAATAACAGATTATTCGAATCAATCGGCCATAGGAACAAAACGTCGCCAAATGAAGTAGTATTTTTTATTTTAAAAGACAAAATGTAGTCGATTTGGGTAAAATTTGTCCAAAAACGATTGCGTTTTGTCGTTCAAATGAAAGTTTTCGCTTTTGAACCGGAGGTGTAATTGAAAATGCGTCTGTTTAAGCTAATATTTGCAATTTGTAACAGTGAAATTCTCAAATATCATGAAGAAATCAAAAATAGTAATAGTAATAAGGACATATTTGTTATTTTTATGGAATCAGCGATTCCATCCGATTCGGGAAAATTATCCGAGTCAGATTCGAATTCCAAATGATTCGATTTTTTCCAGCCCTAGTTCCATATGGAGTGTTTCCGCTTGTAGTGCAGATGCTGGCATCACATCTTCGCCATTCAAATGCCGTTGGTGCACACTTTTTAGGAGATGCTTTCAGCTTAAAGGGTTGAAGCGGTAAAAAAACAAAATGGCGGACGAACGATGTAAAAGAATTATTAATTTACATTATTTAGTGACATTAAGGGCGCATATTAAACCTTGAGTGCTTAGAGTACAGAGGCTGATACCACATATTGCACTCTTTCATTTGGATTTCCATTGGTTGACACCTTTTAGGCGAAGCTTTCGGGTTTAGTTTGCATGAAAAAACAAAATGGCGGCAGTCGATATAAGATCAGTAATTTACATTCTTTAGCGACACGAAGCGCTCATATCGATGAACCCCTGCTGGTTAAACTGGTGATCATATTGTCAACTAGGATTGGATGATTCGATCAACCAAATATTTAAGTAAGCAGATTGTCTGATTGGGGTCATTTTTTAATCTAGTTTCATTGTGAGGATAGTAAAACCAAAAAAATGGCTTTCCCAATGCCCTGAGCAGATACCACTCACTGCACTTGACCGTGGTGGTTCTTGACTGATTTAATATTTTTCTATCTAGGTTCATCAACACGAACTTGTCACCGCAGTGTGAGGTGCACATGCTGTATTCATGTATCGCATTACTGTTACATTACTACTTTCATTTATTTTATTGTTTATAATTGCGTATTTAGATTCGTAAAAAGGAATCAAAATTCAAAAATTGTTTCTCGGTCAAATCATGTCGCCATAATGCGGGCATGCAAAATTTTTGGATAGTACGTTTCTGTTGTATATCACTATAAAACATGCAGAAAATCAGGCAGAAAACTCAAAAAAATTTTGAGATCGAGGCCTATAGAGTCTAAAATAGGCTAAATAAGTGCAATATATTATGCGCTTCAAAATTTTGAGAATTGCTACGTTTTAAAGCACTTAGAGTGCCAAAAATATCATGTTCTCATTCCTCAGAAATATAAGTTTATTATAAGATTTAGAATGTCATTTAAGCAGAGAATGCCTCTGAGATTTGTTGATCGCTAGTGGGTCCAGGTAGCGTTGGTAATTCAAGGTAAAAGTACTTAGTTTAATTAATAAACCTAGTTTATTTTCAAAGTACTTTTACCTGGTTCCAAGAAAATAAATCTTACCTGGTTTGAGTTTTACCGAGTTTTCTGTTTCATATTTTACCTGATAAATTTACTGGGTAAAATAGGTAAATTAGCTGATATTACAACTAAGCACCTGGTTGAAAAAACTAGATACCTAGTATAAAAGATATAGGTGAATCCAATTTTCATTATAAAAAGCTTTAAATATAGACTATGTCTATCGACTATGCCTTAAATGCAGCCAAACAAAAATTACATAGTTCACTTTTTTAATTTCGTTACAACCTAGTTTTGAAAATGAAACTAGATTACCTAGTGATACTTTAGCTGGTTTTGTGGTAAATTCGCTTTACTTTACCTAGTTTAAGAAATATTCATCGATCATTAGATCGGGGAATACGTCGCACGTTAGTATCTAAAGCCTACCGGTTCTTGTAAGTGTAATAGCCCAACTCAATTATATCTATTTGATTGCGATTTCATTGTTATCTTTATTGTTTGAGACAATTAAACATACATACAAACGTCGAAAATATTTTCGTTGATTCAAAACAAAATGGCGGCTTATACAAGTATGCTGCATGATTATTATACACTCTTTAGCGGCACCAAGCGCATAAAAATGTTCATCCTACTATTCAAAAACTTAACATCTGGTCGACCAACGAAAAGCCGGGCTTGGTGGTTCACTTGGTTAAACATGATCGTATTGTCCGAAAGGACGATGTTTCGATGCTTGATCGTTTCGCCAACGGGCAGGGCCAGACACTTTGCGAGTAACATAGAACAGATATACATTCACTACAAAAATCCGCGCCTAACAGTGGCACTTTGCATGTATTGATTTCCGTAGTCTTTTTGATATTGACCACATTTTACCGTCTACCTTATATTTTTTGAGCGATGGACTCAAGTCAGACAAGCAAAGTTAGGAAATCATATCGATGTGGAAAAAAAGACAGGACTTGATTCAGAAGAAAAATTAATGTTTACTTGAACGTTTGCTACACAAAACTACAGTAAAATATCCTAATATTTAACAGTGATTTCACTCGACAACTTTTTCTGTAACCTCTCCTTTGAGTGCATCACCTCGAACCCGAAGTCCCCAAACTGTGATGCCAACACGATATACGCCATAAATATTGAAATAAAACTATAAATCGACTTTGACCAATTTTGTCCGATAACGTGGTTAAAAATGAAGCGGCCGCGCGTAAATATTCTTTTACATTTGGTGCCCTGTCTACCAGTGTCGATTTCAATTAAATGTGCAGGGTATTAGCATCAAATATGCGCATATGTGGATATATAAAATGTCTGAAAAAGGGGGTTTAAAAATATATTTTTTTCGTTCGAGTCCCATACGGCCGGCTATGGTTCGATAACTTGCCATTTGACTACCAGGAGTGCCCTCCAACAAGGCACTTTAAGTGTAGCTGAAATACACATCCACTAGTCTAATTGAAATCTAAGCGACGTCGGAAGAAGCAGCAAAGCTAAAATGATACCAGTAACGAAAATAAATCTTTTCAAAAAATATGTCAGCAAATGCACATTAAGCTGAAAACGTACTAAACGAAATTGAATCGCTTTGCTTAAGTGCAGCGGGTAGTATCTGCACTGGGTGATGATGATTAATCATCAAATTCGAAGCGAATAATCTCCGTATTCGATTCGAAGATAGATGTATTTGAGAGTGTTAACCTCTCCCTACTTTGGCCAATCGAATTTTTGGAATGTCCCATACGTTCGAAGATCCGAATCGACTATAATACAAACATATTCGAAAATATTCGATTCGAAAAACTTTAAATATATATTGTATCCAAAAATAGATGCATCTTAGCAAAATTAAATTTGTGGAGTTTCTAAATTTGCGTTTATTCGATTCGATAAAAGAATTTGGATTCGAAATATGTTCGCAAATGTTATGATATATTAGTGACGTTGCACCTTTTGATATTATTTACTTCTTTTCTACCATTTTATTTGCTTTTGAACTAATAAAATGAAATAAGTTTGTAGTATTGATTGGATATTAGTAGGTGAGTCTACAGTAAAAAGTTTTTTCGTTGACACTCGCACTAAGCGAGATCGGAAGCAGCAGGGTTAGGCAGTTTGATTCAGTGATCCGAATTGATTCGAAGCATATTTTATGCGAATCAATTGTTAATCGTTCAAAGGTTCACAAGTAGAATTTTTGTAACTTTTGGTTCTTTTAACGAAAAATACAATCGATTTTGGTCAGATTTCTTATTCCAAACGAATGGAAACACATCCTTCGTATGTATACTTTTCTCCGTTAGGTGGCGCTCAGGAGCTTCGATTCGTTCACAACAAATATTCCGCCATTTTGTTTTTTTAACAAGAGACCAACACTCTAGTGGCTGCCAGCACTAGGTCTGGAAAATGTTGCAAATTCGATCCTCGACGAAGAGTGGATGATATCAATGGACGAAAGAGGCTTCGGAGGGTAATAAGCTGGGGCACTGTAACACCAAGAGTTGGAACAATATTCTTGGCAACCTTACCACTTCCTCGTTTATTACTCGCTGGGTGGAATGAAAAGTGGCAAAATGAATCTCGTAATTGAATGAAATAGGTAATCGCATACTATGAAATACAGTTTATTATTATTAATTTTATATTATTACATTTTCAAATTCAAGCACAATGCACGAAAATTACAATATATAAATGTCAATATCATTTGAAGCAAGTAATATTCCCAGTAAAAAATTATTACCACATCTATTGTTGGTTACGAATTGTTAATAGATCGCGCAACCGTAGTTCTTTAACATTCTACGCTATGGATTTTCACTGCGCTATATCATTGCGTTTCTGGCGGTTTATTACTGAAGCATTTGAGCCCGCCATATGAGATGTAAATAAAATTTGATATTACAGAACGCGAATTTAAGAGAATAGCCCGAGTGTTTTACAGTGAGAACTGTCGATCATTTTTCTACCGTTCCTTTAACTGGAATTTGAAATGGCAGGATGTTATTTGTCATGCTCGATGTCTCCCGCATTTTACTTCCAGCACATACAAACATTTTATTTTTTATTTTTTAATTCACTCTGAGCAAGGACGGAAGAAGAGCCTAAAAGGAACCAACTAACGGCCACTTAATATAGCAAAAAGCTACTAAAACATGTAGTACAAGCAACTGCACTCTGAACAATGAATGCTGAACGCTGTTGTAAAGCGCAGTGAGGGGTATCTGCCCTGGGCGATAGTACAATCTACTACCACTTCTTTGCTTCCTTTTAGTCGCCTCTTACGACACGCAGGAAATACATGAGGACTATTCCAACTAAAGAATGCTATTGATATGCCTTGCTATTGATATGTCGTAGTACAAGAGTGTTGATAAACGGGAATACCGAAATATAGTTCCGATATATAGTTTTAAAGGGTAAATATTTGGAGATACCAAAAATTGTCTTTGCTCACAGTAACATAAACCCTTTATTAATATTGTATAATTTAATCACACACTATGGTATACTGGCATCAACACTGAACTAGCCTATGATTTCTGGGAAATATATATTCATATATATATTATATATTCAGAAAATACGCAGAGGTCCACTTGGAGGTACGTTGATATTGGGTAAGAATTGATTTGCCGCAATATTTTTTCTTTTAAACCCACTTATCGGCCTTTAACGACCTGTGTTGAGTTGTAGGCATGGATCAACGAGCCGGTTCTCAGGGAGAGAGAACATGAAGGAAAAAGTGTAAGATAAAACGATTCAGTCATATCATACGTTCAAAAGTCGTCATAGGAGAGAAATGGATTGGATTTTAAAAAAGTATAAATTCGTGTACAGACAAAAGAAAATTGTAGATTTAATTGGATTTGGAGAATCCGAGTATATGAATCCAGTTATCATTCTTATTTGCAAAAAGATCGACGTAGGCACAAAAAATCAAATGAAAATGCTTCTGCAAAATTTGAGAGCTTCAGACTTACTTTTTAATAGCGAGCATTCGGAATTAAACAACGCCATTCCATAGAAATTCTATTTGGACGTAATCCGACCTAACATGTGCAATAAAGTTCCAAGATGAGTTTATTTAGTGATTCCAAAACATCATTCAAGGTTAACAACCGCTAACTTACCTGTGACGACGTCATCTTGAGACGACACGAAAGTTTTCTGGCCTTTCCTTGGCCCTTGGCCCGTTTAGAACAAGTTTCTAAGCAAAGTCCTTTCCGACTAAAACATATTATTCAAATCGTTTCAATTGAATCTCATTGAAAATATGAAAAAATACAGAAATAATACAAATCGGGTGGTTTTAAAAGAGTTCCCAGTCAAAAAATCCTGCCTCGCCACTTTTTTCAAGTATGTGCCACTGATGGATTGCGCCGATGAGGCTCATAAAAACATCAATAACCCAGTACGACATTAGATTTAGAATAGTTCTAACGTCTTTCCTCCGTGTTGCAAGAGGCGACTAAAGAGTAACGAAGAAGTGGTAGATTATTTTTCTGTCGTCCGGGGCAGATACCACTTACTATACTTTACTGTGGTGGTTTCACGTGGTATGCTTTCCGCTTAAAGTGCAGTTGCTGACACTACATCGTGTAATAACTCGTAGTAACATATGTAGTAACAGATCTCAAACCCAAATTCATAGCACATGTACAGGCGGTATATATCGGACCTTCTTAACAAACTAAATCAATCGTGTCATTCTGTTCCTCAGAATGAAGGCATAAGGACGACTGACACAAAAATTAAATATTTTTTGAAAAAAATGTTAAAAACATCCGTGAAACGCGAATGTACACCCAAAAAATTCTTCTATTTGAAACAAAACAGAAGGCTCCAAAATTAGCCGGAAAGATTTCTCTCCTCCCCTCCTCTTATTTTGAAAGTTTCTATAACCTTAAAGGCTTTATATGTCTCTGCATAAACTCATCAACCATTCTTCTGACCTGCATAATTGATTTGGTTTTGCCATTTGATTAAGAAAAATATCCAATTCCAAATCATTATTCTTTGAATACATAGAATTTCGAATACGGAATAGTAAATAAAGGTAAGAGACGGAGTAATAGAGAGTCACGCGCGAACAAAACGGAACGAAACAGACTACCGCCGTACAGTGAGCCATTATAAATTTGTAAGGTAATACGGAATAGTAGCCATGGTAAGAGGAGGTATGAGGAATCACGCGCGAACAAAACGAAACGAAACAGACTACCGCCGCAGCAGGTCACTATCGGTCACTGTTAGTCTTACCTTTTGGTTGTTTGTCTGTTATTGGGCGGAAAATAAACATTATCAAAGGATATTCCTCGAGCACGAGTCGCTAATGAATCGTTCAGTCTAAGCTCAGTTTATCAATGGCTCATGCTTGGAAGAATATCTGTGACCTGTGACTATCTATCAAAGACATATAGTTCACATAGTACAAAACATGTTCCATCCAGGGATCATATAATTTTGTTGTTAACAGTTGAGCTGCTTGGTCACATGACATATGGTAAGTGTTTAAATAATCATGGATGTGAAGTTCCGCGGTGTACACAATAAACTCGAAAAAAGTAGTTTAGCCCTGGTCGGTATTTGGCCTATTTTTTCATTAAAAAGGTCTCCCGGAGAGCAATAGGATGAATATGATAAAACAATATTCGATTAGTTGGATGAATAGAAGCTTTGCACATGTGTGACAATCAGAAAATGAATTCAGAATTGAGTATCAGAATATTAGATTATCCAACTTTGAGCCCGATATACTAAATAGTAAATAAAATAATTGAACCAATAAAATATCTGATATAATTAGGATGTTTGAAATGCCCTGTGGGGGGGGGGGGGGGGTTGCTGTTTCACCGTTTTAGGCACTGTTCGGATCTGAGGATAAATCCAGGTGAAACACTCAAAGATTTGCAGCCACAGAGTCGCAAAATATTTTCGGTCTCGAATATTTAAAATATTTTTTGGGATTTTTCAAAGTACTTTATAGGTCATTCTGCATTTTTGGAGATATTTGCCACCACAGCCCCTCCCATAAGAGCGCTAGTGTATCAGATCAGATTTCGTTTAAAAACCAAATGAATATCGAATCACAAAATATAGTATTCGAATCATAGAAACCGAACCTTTTTCGAATCGAATCTCAAATCTAAGAGGTATGCATGTCAATGATGACAGCGCCTTACCAACACTTATGCAATTTCACTCATCATTAGATTTTTTATTAGAAATTATTCTTAGCATGGTTGAGAGTCAAAAACGACCTGATTTTATTGTTTGAAATTGAAAATTTCATGTGAATTGTCCTAAATATTTTCTTTGTTGTAAAAGGCGATTGAAAAGGATCAAAGAGGTGGTAGATAACTCTATCATTGTCCACAACAGATACTCGCTCAAAGTGCAGTTTGCTGATACTGCATTGAATAGTAGCTCTTGGCCATGTAATGGCGAACCGCTGATTTGTTCATTTTACCGTTGTTTCCGACCTTGTTTAGTGCGAACTTCGATACAGAAATACACCGAGGAAATCGTTACCTTCAGTGGCGGAGGGTTAAATGTCATCTGTCACACTTGAATGTTGCAAGTCGAAGGCGCGTAAAACTTTTTGTGCCTTTTGGGAGGACTATTTTTTGAAGCAAAGACTCATATTTCAGTCAATTTCAGAGAATACAGCTAAAATGAATAAATCTGTGCCTCAAGCACGCCGGAATTTAAAAAAAATAATAGTATATTGATGGAATATACTTTTTCCGTGGGTGGAAGGAGATGAGGGCATTGTATTTCACCAGATTAACACATCGTATAGTCAGTTTTCCTAGTGGCAAGATGTCCAATAGTTCAAGTTAATGTTGGAATCTAGAGTTGAATAGAATCATATTAATTGTTCTTAGACACAGGACGAACAGTTATTCAGAATCCAATGTGTTTCTTCTCTCTCTCGCTCTTTCTCCCCCACGTATTTTAATATTTTTAATAATAATATTAATTGTTCGACACTTTAAATGTTTAGAGATATTGTGACATTTGGACGTATGACGAACGACTACGAAATACACGAAGTCCGTATCCATCTCCCGATAGTATAGTCAGTAATCTCTGAGGACGAATCAATCTAACAAAGCATGCCTGGAGCATGCCCACTCTACGAAAGAAAAAATGCAGAATGGCCTTCTAAGTGCTTTAAAACGAAGGAAATCCCCAAAATTATCGCGCCGAAGATTTCGTATAACAAGGTGAACAAATTAGGACTTTATATTGGGCACCACAGGCAATTAATGACAAAACCTACAAAACCAGCACTAACTAACTTTGTACGTCACTTCAAATAACCTGGTACTTCCCCGCGGACTACGCATACGTCGCAGAATTTAGCATATTTCCGTACATGCGCGATTCTCTCATAAAATGAATGTGCAAAATGGACAAGGCCATTTGTGCGCTTCTCTCACATCTATTCTCTCGTTTATATATAGTAACCACATTTCATTATTATTCAAACAGACATAAAACTTTATGTAGAATGTCATCTTGCTGGGCCGAACACCGTACTCTGGTTCGGTCCGAATCATGCATTAGTATTTGGTGGGTCTGATCAGACACCTATAGAAAGATTCAGAATAATTTAATATTTGAATAAACTTCTATTCATGTAGAGAGCACGGATGAGGAATTGAATAACTTTTCAAAACACGCGGAAAAAACAAGTTAGTTATGTAGGTCAGTAGAAGGGTTACTTAGTCTAATCAGAGACATGTAAATGCAGAAACAGAGAGGGTGAAATGCCTCCTCCACGCGAATTTGCGAGAAGAGCAGTATGGATAAATATTAAAGATTGAGTAAATTGAACATGATCTGATATATACGCGTTGTACATATGCTATGAAATTCCAACTATATTCCAACTTTATTTGATTAATTTCTCTATGCTATACATTGTATCGCACTGAGCAAGGCCAAAATCAGACGGCATTCTGATCGGAAAACATCTCATATAGAACGTAACCACCATGGTAAAGTGCATTGAGTGGTATCTGCTCTGTGTCGCTTTAAATACTAATACTTTGTTTCATTTTCGTCGTCCCTTGCCACAAGCTGAAACTACGTTAGGAATATTGTAAAGGCCGTGTCTTCCAGGACTATCTATATTTTCTATTCATCAATTTTATTTTGACAATTTCTTGAAATTAAGTTCCCGTTTCGTCAACTGAATCATTCCAACAAAACAACGAAAGACGCTCCGTCGGGTGAAACCATTATAAATTTATGACATAGTCATAATATGGACAACACCAAAGTGATATGACCTTCAGTCACTCGAGGCAAATTCGAGAGATGAGAAAAAGGGGATTTCGAGGCGGGCGGGGATGCGGTTCGTGCTGAACCTGAGTATAAGGTATTTAGCATGCAATGATTAGCTTGTAGACACCTCCTACAACAGGCGGGCAAATCTAAGAAATATCGTAACAATTTATTAGAATCGATTTGTTTTGCGAATTAATCAGAAAAAAGAAATATTGAGATTGAAAATTGTAAAGATTAAGTAAATGAATTGAAGTTGTATATATTAGTTAAGTAAATGAAATTGAACTTCTAAGTCAATGACGAATAGTAAATAGACGCAGGAACATGTTCTATCCAGGGGAAGGATAGAATTTCGATGTTAGTTAGTTTCGTCAATTGTTAGCAACTGAACTGCTTGATCTCGTGACGTATGTTCTGTGTAATAATCATCGATGGGATGGTTTGTGGTGTGCAGCGCAGCGAAATAACTCAAGGCGAAGTTGTTTCCACGATTTTTTGACCGTATAGTCCATCTTTCGTCTTTTTTTACAAACTTGATATAGAAAAGACTCTAGAGCAGCAACAGTATGAATATGACGAAACAATATTCGGAATAGTTGGATGAATAAAAGCTTTGCACATGTTTGACAATCACAAAATGAATTCAGAATTGAGTATCAGATTAAAAGATTGTCCAACTTTGATCCTGATTCGTTAACTAGTAACTAAATTATTGAACCAATTAAATATCAGATATAATTAGGATACTTGAATGTTCTGTCGTTGAAGTTGTTGTCTCATCCTTTCAGACACTGTCTCCGGTTTTGCTCTGAGTAAATTCTTATAGAAAAACCAGTGCTTAAATCAATAAGCACGGGAATATAAATAAAAATTATTACATTTTAACTTAAGCATCATGTTTAGTAAATTTTTACTTTTCGCGCGGCTCGGTCGAACGAATAAAAGGAAATAACTGACGATCTAACGAGTAGGAAAGATCCCAATGAGGTTTGAACCACTGCGATAAAAAAACCTTCCTAGCGATTCCACTGCAAATATGCGCTGAGGTAAATCAGGTAAATTAGATCAAATTCAAAACAAATCAAAGGATGCGCTGCACTGTAGCGCGTACAGAAATGTTTTGATCGGATACAAAATGAGGCCAAAAATTCCTGACGTCATCATAATGGGTGACGTATGGAAATACCTTCTGAACAAAACATAAAATTTCACCATTAGAAAGGATATTAAAATCAAACTGAAGGCGCGAATTTATCGAAGAAGATTCAAGGTTCGTCTTTTGTTGCCCAATTTACGAGGATGGCGTTGCACTCGTAACACGTTATATGCCACTCCACTATATGCCATATGTTACTCACACTCACTGACTCATCGACACTATATAACGGGAGAAAAGAGCAAGAAAAAGAAACATTATTAAAGGGCGTGTTTAGTCAAGCTTGTCGCTAATGAAGCGCCCGGTCTGTGCACAGTTGATATATGGCCCAGGTTTGGGGGAATTTTTGTTACGGTATTCTAGAGGTTTGAATATAAGTGTTCATCAAAAAACGAGAGATATTTTATTCAGTCTGTATATAAAAAAGGCAACAGAAATAAACATTATCAAAGAACATGTTTTGTCAAGCGTGTCGCAAATGAAACGCTCGGTCTTGGCACAGTTTATATGTGGCTCATGTTTGGGAGGATATCTGTGACGGTATTGTAGATATTATTGGTACATTCCAACGGCGAAGTAACGCTGTAACGAGGTTATTTGTGATCAAAACCTATTAAATCTTTGCTATTTCGCAAGCTTAATATTTCTTACTTCTGGTTGATCTATGTTAATAAATCGCTGGAGTAGCCCAACGTTTGCCTGTTGTAGGGAAGTAAACTACGTAACATCTTATTTAATTAAGTTTTGTCAAGCTTGAGTCGCTAATGAATCGATTAGTTCAAGCACAGTTTATATATGGTTCATGTTTGGGGGAATTTTTGTTACGGTATTCTAGAGGTTTGCATATGAGTATTTATCAAAAAACGAGAGATATTTTATTCAGTCTGTACATAAAAAAGGCAACAGAAATAAACATTATCAAAGAACATGAAATGTCAAGCGTGTCGCAAATGAAACGCTCGGTCTATGCACAGTTTATATGTGGCTCATGTTTGGGAGAATATCTGTGACGGTATTCTAGATATGACCCACGGCGAATACTACTTTACCTCTTGCTTACCTTCTTACGAAAGGTAGAAGAATGTAAAAGGTTATTCAAGGAATTTATTAGAATAGATTAGTTTGGAATCAACCAGAACTAAAAAATATTGAGATTAAAAATTGTAAAGATTAAGTAAATGAAATTACACTTATAAATCAATGGCGGATAGCTAATAGACGCAGGAACACGTTCTGTCCAAGGGAAGAATAGGATTTGTCAGCTATTAAGCTGCTTGGTCACGTGACGTATTTCTTGTGTTACGATAATCGTGAATGGGATGCTTCGTGGTGTGCATAGCGAAAATTTAAATTCAAGGCGAAGTCGATTCGACTATTGTTTTGACCGTACAGTCGATATTTTGCATATCTTTTTTACAAACTTGATATAGAAAAGTCTCTAGAACAGCAATGGGATGAATAGGATGAAACAATATTCGATTACCTGGGAAGTATAGAAGCTTTGTACATGTGTGACAATCAGAAAATGAATTCAGAATTGAGTATGAGAATGAACGATTGTCCAACTTTGATCCAGATTCGATAGCTAGTTGCTAAATTATTGAACCAGTGAAATAAGAAATATAATTAAGATGTTTAAATGTGCTCCCGTGGAGGTTGTTGTCTCATCTTTTCAGGCACTGTCTCCGGTTTATCTCTGAGTTAATTCTTATTAAAAAATCAGTGCTCAAATCAATATGCACGAGAATATAGATAAAAATTATTACACTTAAACTTAAGCATCATGTTTAGTGAATTTTTGCTTTTTGCACGGCTCGATCGAACGAATAAAAGAAAATAACTAACGATCTGACGAGTGGGAAAGATCCCAATAGGGATTGAACCACTGTGATAAACAAAAAAACATTCCTAGCGATTCCACTACAAATGTGCGCTGCAATGCAGAAATTGATAAATTAGGTAAATTAGATCAAATTTAAAATAAAATGAAGGATGTCCTGTACTGTAGCGCATACAGAATTGTTTTGGTGGGATATGAAGTAAGGCCAAAAAGAATGGGGAGAAAACATCCCAATGATGAATATTGAAAGAGGGTCCAAAGCTCTCGAAATATACAAAAATATTAATATCTATTAATTTTTCTCGTGCTTACAACGACAATTTTGTCAATATATTCATTTTTTTTAAATAAAACAGCGCAAAGTTAGCTAATTTTTGGAATCAAAACACACTTACACAAGTATCCATACACACACTATCAAACTATAAATATTCAAACTATAAACTTGAAAAAACACCATCAAATCTGTTGAAATTGCATTTATATAATTCCCCATTACATTGAAATTCTTGATTTTTTACACAATTGCTTGCTTTATAATACCTATACTATACTATATACTATACTTCATTTCACATTTAAGAAATGGGCAACACTTCCTTTTTTTCTGAAATTGATACCATGACACACCCCTTTCAGGTCGCAAGGCGTGGTGGCGCTCTCTCATTTCAAGTCGCAATGCGACGGACGTTATTTATATACGTACGTTCGTATTAGAGATTAAATGGAAGTTAGATAGAAATGCTTGTTCCGGGTTTGGAACCGACAACTGCAAGTCATAGATCTGAAAACGCCAGGAACACAGGAAATATTTAGGGTTGAGGAAACAAGTAGACGATGTTAAATATCTGTTTTTTTCAATTCGGTTCTCCCGGAGTAAGTACCCATAGAATGCACTAGCTCCATGTGGTTGTGAAATTTTTACAGTATAGTTGTAGATAAAGAGAGTAAAGAGTAGCATATGATCAAGTTGTTTTAATATGTTTTTCATGGAGCGTTGAACAAGTTGAAATTCGTTCATTATTGTTGATAACAATTAGTGAAGTATTCAGAACCTTGTACAGGGAAGGGGGAATCTGGTGAAGCCGTATGAAGGCCACAGGCAGAATTGACTGCTAATATTTTAACCGTACATAAAAAAATTGAAACAGGATACTTGAAAATTTGTCTGGAAACGAGATTAAGGGACCAAATTTTGTTATAACTGCAACATGATGTTTGAGAGATTTGTTTCACCAAATGTAAAGCAATGTTTGAGTGAAGTTGTTAAAAGACATGTTGTGCCGAGCATGGGTCGCTCCGTCTAAGCACGGTTTATATGTGGATCATGTTTGAGAGTATATATCTCTTACTGGATTTATGTTTTGCCACGAAATTCTCATTAGTATACCTGTTTTTATAGCAAAAATGGAGAACGAAAACAGAAAATGGACAGTGTCCCAATGTTCGTGACGTCATGTAAACGTGAGCAGTAAACTGTAGTCTGACGGCCGTCACTAGGCTAATCATGTGAAGGAGAAGCTAAATCGTATTATTGCAGATAAACGTTATAATGTTGAATGGATTTTCATTTTTCCTGTCTACAAAAAAAAAAAAAATAATAGTTCGTGGAGGAGGCAACATATTTAAAACCAGTTTGAGGGTGAGGGGGGGGGGGGAGTTGACAATTAAAAAAAGTTTGAAACCACCGCTCTATCTTGACTGTTACATCAATTAATTTCTAATTCTATTCCTAATTCTATCTGATATACATTGTATTATGCAGGAGACAACAATAGTAAATACATTTGCAAACTAAATAAAAGATCAAATAAAAGTCACTGTTCTTCTTCAAAGGTTTAATCGTATGACGTCATCATGGATCGAGCATTCAACGACGATCATATGCGTTTACTATTTATTCCACCAACTTCGGATAGGGAAGGAAATCAACCGATATCTGGCAACACTGATCGACAAAGATCAAGCCGTGTTGGCTACAGAAATAATATATCAGTGAGCAGGGAGCGAATGTTAAATATCGCACCAACTTCAGACATAGAGGTTGGTTCAACATCAAATGTACAGCAAAACTATGCAACTAGATTTCATCGTACTTCTACTGCTCGCTTATTACGTCATGATGACGTCATCATTGAGTTGGACTACATTACGTATTAACTTGTGACAACAAAAAATAGTAACTGCAAATGTTATGGGAGTGAACAGAGGTTGAGAGTTCTAAACTACACTGTAAAAAATGCAGTAAAATCACCTCTTTTTGACAGTAATTTCACTCGGTGATATTGAAATAAAGCCACAATGTCGAAATTTTGGCCAAATATGGGCTGTTGATGGAACGTACCGCCAAGATGCATCCATTAACAACCTATATTTGTCATTCATTCTCATCAACTCGTCAGTTTGGAGTTTTTCGAAAAATTCAATCACTGGAAATTAACAGTAAATTTACTGCATTTTTCACAGCGCAGCCTCTAATTTTTTTTAAATTATAAATTTTGCTATGAATGCCAATAATTTGTCTGTAAATGATTTTAAATCTTTTTTTATTCATCTTTTAAATTTAGTGGCTTTTTATTATTTTCTATTGAAAGTTAATATCAATCCAAAGTCGCTTATCTGATGATTTTAATAATATTCACGAATATCTCTAAGTTTCAATCGAAACAAAAATCTAATTATTTTTGTCATTTGGATATTTTTTTACTTCGATTATTCTATTGTCTTGTTATTCGCAATTTACTCTGTATATATGCCTTTATTCTATTTTAAGTATTTCGCACTGAGCAAGGCCAAAATCAGACGGCATTCTCATCGGAAAACATCTCATATAGAACGTAACCACCATGGTAAAGTGCATTGAGTGGTATCTGCTCTGTGTCGCTTTAAATACTAATACTTTGTTTCATTTTCGTCGTCCCTTGCCACAAGCTGAAACTACGTTAGGAATATTGTAAAGACCGTGTCTTCCAGGACTATCTATATTTTCTATTCATCGTTTTATTTTGACAATTTCTTGAAATTAAGATCCCGTTTCGTCAACTGAATCATTCCAATATTTTATTTAGTTTATCCCGTGTTTGTATAGTGTATTTGTTATGCATTTGTTGAGGACCTCTTCTAACACATACAACGTTTCGTCCAACCAGGGTCAGATTTCCTCAGACAAGCATTTGGAAATTATTCAAATTGCTGAGACTATTGAACCTCTTGTCTAGTTAGCTTATATTCTTTCTGTAGCATCTTTGCGTAAAGAAGGCGAATTCACAATAGAAAAGGGGATAAGGATTTGGTTGTACGTTAACCAGACAAAGAAAATAGTTTTATTTTTTATTTTCGACAGCTCGACCTTACCTCGATGTGTGTGTTTACTTTTTACTCGATTTATGTGAAATGATTATGACGCATTTTCAGAATTGAGGAGCAGTGTCAGGATATTAATGTTTTATTTTGCAAAAAAGCAAAATTTTTGCCCAAAAACATCTTTTGATAATTGTTTCTTATAAAAGAGAAAAGCCCGGCGCGCAGAGTCTTGGTGCCTTTTTCATAATTTTATCCCTAATTTTTAGTTTGTGTGGGAGGGGCTGTAGGTCACCTTCGTCGCCAAGACGCATTCCTTTAGTGAATCACGTGCAAGAATATAAAATTGCGAATTGGAAAAACAAAATTTCGGATTATTTATTCAAAATGACTTTTATCACATTAAATATGACATTTAGAAGGATTTCCTTTAATAAACATGAAATCCCAATGCTAAATTTGATTTTACAACGTATGAACCACAGATATCGTTACTCATATGCATTCTCAACCAGAAATTTTATTTTCTCAAGCATGAGCCACAATTGAACCTCATCTAATCGACAGGATCCATGAGTAACTCATACATGAAAAAACTTTATTTCTGTATGGGAAACGCGAGTATCAAAGCAAACACACAAACAATGCAATGTAAAGACTGTAAATTTATATACAGTAACGTACAGTAAATATACTGGTCGTTCACAGTAATTGCATATTTCGAAAGTTAATAAAACGCCAAGTTAATATGATTTATGTAAAATTACGGGCTGTTTATAATCCATCTTCGCGGTGCCCAACGAGAGCAGCCCCGTCATCACTATAAACTTCCTGCGATTTATAACAAGAGATATTTAAGTCTGCAGAAAAAGCAAAAGAAATAAACAATATCAAAAGACATGTTTTGTCAAGCTTGTCGCTAATGAAGCGCTCGGTCTAAGCACGGTTTATATGTGGCTCATGTTTAGTATATGCAGGTCACGTGTGACGTGAATAAGATTGTAAAAGCGCGAAAAAGACGCACGAACATGAATAGGTAGGTCCTCGAAGTATTTGACATGTACGGGTATTCCGGTTGAACACCTTTATCCTGGACTTGGAACCTATAACTGCAGGTCATATGATTAGATATAGTGTTAGAAACAGTGGAAATATCTTAAAATTAAACTTTAATGCAAAGGAAAGAGTGGACGATGTTGAATCATAGTGTATTTTTTTTAATTTTGTTCTCCTGGAGCAAGTACACAGGAATACATGATATGAACTATTTTAAATTTGTTGATAAAGAGAGTAAAGAGTAGTATATGGTTGAGTTGTTTTAAAAATGTTTTACATATGGTGTAAGTTGAAATGCGATCTTAATTGTTGTTGATAACAATTAGTGAAGTATTCAGAACATTGAACAGAGGAAGGGTAAAAAAATCGGGATTAAAATATGAAGCCACATCAGTCGACACAGGGAAAAAATCACTAAAAATAGCGTTTTTTCATAATTTCAAATCTGAAACAGTCAATACGTCGCGTTATAAATAAGATATCAAAGCTCAATACTTGTTCAATAAAATGGCCTCCTCATATTTACGTCATTGATAACAAAGTTGGATTCTATATACTTTTATAAAATCGTCTCAACTGAAAAGCAGTATTTATTTTGATTCGATATAATTTATGAGCAAATAAAATGGGGGTGAACCGCTCGGAATTCGTCGCAATGAAAAATGACAAACACCGTGAATACGTCTTAATGAAAAGGCTTCGCAAGCGCGAATACGCTGCCTTGAAAAAAGAGTAACCTCCGCGAATACGTTTTATGAAAAATAGGAACAACCCCAAATAAGTCGCCATGAAATGGTGTAATCAGCGCGAATACGTCTTTATGAAAAAGGGGAACCACCACGAATACGTCGCCATGAAAAAAGTGAATAGTGATACCGGAGTAATAGTACAATGAGTAGTAATACCAGAGTAATAGTAAACGTGAGTAGTAATACCAGATTAATAGAATAGTGAGTAGTGATACCAGAGTAATAACTACATATTCCAGAAGCCACTTAAGGGCAGACAGGGTTAGAATTGTTAAAAAGATATCACCTTTCAACTTCATCCTGCGATGCCAACGCCAACTTCACCTATTAATCCATTCCAGAGACCACTAAGGATATCATATTCCTAATACAAGTTTTATTGCAGATAAATATTATACTGTGAAATGGATTCTAATTTTGCTGTTTACAAACAAAATAGTTCGCATGAGTCGGGCAAAATATTTAAAACCAGTTGAGAAGGTAAGAATGGGAGGGGTCGCCAATTGTAAAGGGTTGAAAACCACATCTCAAATATTGATTAATTTTATTGTGATATACTTTGTATTAAGCAGAAGACAGCAATAGGAAATAGATTTACAAACTAAATAAAAGATCACATGAAAGTCACTGTTATTCTTCAAAGGATTTAATCGTTTGACGATGGTTAGTTGCTTCCTCCAAGGCAACGCTTTCTGCCCTGATTAGAGAGAAAGGAACAAAATGGCGATCGATCGATGTATTCCCAACCAGACATTCTATTTTGTCAAGTATGCACCCTAGATGGACCGCGTCTTATCGACGCGATCCATCAGTCATCATGCTTAACAAAATTTGCTTCGACAATATTATTCTGACCTGGTACAAGTGGCGTGGTCAGTTTAATTCGGTTAATCGCATCGCTTCAAAGCACTATTGCTTCAAATCAGTCGTTGATCGGTCATAGGAACTAGGATTTAAAAAGTAAGTGAAATTTTTTAAAAATGATCTTGGCATTCTGCATTGAAAGTGCATTGTCTTTTACAGTTTGCTTATATCACTTTTGATGAATTTCGTCGCCAAATATTTCTTTATTTTTATGGTTGTGACAAATTAAGTAAAAGCAGGACAGATTCCACTTATTGTTCTTTTACATGACTGTTCGGTTCCGCATAGGGCTGGGCAATTCGATTCGATGATTCGGGTCGATTCGAATAACAGATTATTCGAATCAATCGGCCATAGGAACAAAACGTCGCCAAATGAAGTAGTATTTTTTATTTTAAAAGACAAAATGCAGTCGATTTGAGTAAAATTTATCCAAAAACGATTGCGTTTCGTCGTTAAAATGAAAATTTTCGCTTTTGAACCGGAGGTGTAATTGAAAATGCGTCGCTTTTGAGTCTGTTTAAGCTAATATTTGCAATTTGTAACTATGAAATTCTCAAATATCATGAAGAAATCAAAAATAGTAATAGTAATAAGGACATATTTGTTATTTTTATGGAATCAGCGATTCCATCCGATTCGGGAAAATTATCCGAGTCAGATTCGAATTCCAAATGATTCGATTTTTTCCAGCCCTAGTTCCATATGGAGTGTTCCCGCTTGTAGTGCAGATGCTGGCATCACATCTTCGCCATTCAAATGCCGTTGGTTGGCACCTTTTAGGAGATGCTTTCAGCTTAAAGGGTTGAAGCGGTAAAAAAACAAAATGGCGGACGAACGATGTAAAAAAAATATTAATTTACATTACTTGGTGACATTAGGGGCGCATATTAAACCTTAAGTGCTTAGAGTACAGATCCTGATACCACATATTGAACTCTTTCATTTGGATTTCCATTGGATGACACCTTTTAGGCGAAGCTTTCGGGTTTAGTTTGCATGAAAAAACAAAATGGCGACAGTCGATATAAGATCAGTAATTTACATTCTTTAGCGACACGAAGCGCTCATATCGATGAACCCCTGCTGTTTGAACTGGTGATCATATTGTCAACTAGGATTGGATGATTCGAACAACCAAATATTTAAGTAAGCAGATTGTCTGATTAGGGTCATTTTCCAATCTAGATTCATTGTAAGGATAGTAAAACCAAAAAAATGGCTTTCCCAATGCCCTGAGCAGATACCACTCACTTTACTTGACCGTGGTGGTTCTTGACTGATTTAATATCTTTCTATCTAGGATCATCAACACGAACTTGTTACCGCAGTGTGAGGTGCACATGCTGCATTCATGTATCGCATTACTGTTACATTACTACTTTCATTTATTTTATTGTTTATAATTGCGTATTTAGAATCGTAAAAAGGAATCAAAATTCAAAAAATGTTTCTCGGTCAAATCATGTCGCCATAATGCGGGCGTGCAAATTTCTGGATAGTACGTTTCTGTTGCATATCACTATAAAACATGCAGAAAATTAGGCAGAAAACGCTAAAAATTTTTGAGAACGAGGCTTATAGAGTCTAAAATAGGATAAATAAGTGCAATATATTGTGCGCTTCAAAATTTTGAGAATTGCTACGTTTTAAAGCACTTAGAAAGCCAAAAATATCATGTTCTCATTCCACAGAAATATAAGTTTATTATAAGATTTAGAATGTCATTTAAGCAGAGAATGCCACTCTGAGATTTGTTGATCGCTAGTGGGTCCAGGTAGTGTTGGTATTTCAAGGTAAAAGTATCTAGCTGACCTAGTAAACCTTGTTTATTTTCAAAGTACTTTTACCTGGTTCCAAGAAAATAAAACTTACCTGATTTGAGTTTTACCGAGTTTTCTGTTTCATATTTTACCTGATAAATTTACTGGGTAAAATAGGTAAATTAGCTGATATTACAACTAAGCACCTGGTTGAAAAACTAGATACCTAGTAGAAAAAATATAGGTGAATCATATTTTCATTATAAAAAAGCTTTAAATATAGACTATGTCTATCGACTATGCCTTGAATGCAGCCAAACAAAAATTACATAGTTCACCTTTTTTTAATTTCGCTACAACCTAGTTTTAAAAATGAAACTAGATTACCTAGTGATACTTTAGCTAGTTTTGTGGTAAATTCGCTTCACTTTACCTAGTTTGAGAAATATTCATCCATCATTAGATCCGGGGAATACGTCGCACGTTCGTGTCTAAGGCCTACCGGTTCTTGTAAGTGTAATGGCCCAACTCAATTATATCTATTTGATTGTGATTTCATTGTTATCTTTATTGTTTGAGACAATTAAACATACATACAAACGTCGAAAATATTTTCGTTGATTCAAAACAAAATGGCGGCTTATACAAGTATGCTGCATGATTATTATACACTCTTTAGCGGCACCAAGCGCATAAAAATGTTCATCCTACTATTCAAAAACTTAACATCTGGTCGACCAACGAAAAGCCGGGCTTGGTGGTTCACTTGGTTAAACATGATCGTATTGTCCGAAAGGACGATGTTTCGATGCTTGATCGTTTCGCCAACGAGCAGGGCCAGACACTTTGCGAGTAACATAGAACAGATATACATTCACTACAAAAATCCGCGCCTAACAGTGGCACTTTGCATGTATTGATTTCCGTAGTCTTTTTGATATTGACCACATTTTACCGTCTACCTTATATTTTTTGAGCGATGGACTCAAGTCAGACAAGCAAAGTTAGGAAATCATATCGATGTGGAAAAAAAGACAGGACTTGATTCAGAAGAAAAATTAATGTTTACTTGAAAGTTTGCTACACAAAACTGCAGTAAAATATCCTAATATTTAACAGTGATTTCACTCGACAACTTTTTCTGTAACCTCTCCTTTGAGTGCATCACCTTGAACACGGTCTTGTACCAGCGGTCATTCATAGACGAACAGGGTTAGTGTTGTTTCAAAGATATCGACTATTCGGTTCGCTCATGTAGTACCAGCACCTGTACTCTAAGCGGAAAACATTGCAAACATAATTGAGCCGCCATGACAATGTGCAGTGAGTGGTATCTGCCCTGGGTGATGGTAAAACCACCTACCACTTCTTATACACCTGGTTAAAATGTGTGCATAGAATAATGATTCGTACTTGTCGGGACTCGAACCCGAAGTCCCCAAACTGTGATGCCAACACGATATACGCCATAAATATTGAAATAAAACTATAAATCGACTTTTTGACCAATTTTGTCCGATAACGTGGTTAAAAATGAAGCGGCCGCGCGTAAATATTCTTTTACATTTGGTGCCCTGTCTACCAGTGTCGATTTCAATTAAATGTGCAGGCTATGCGCATATGTGGATTTATAAAATGTCTGAAAAAGGGGGTTTAAAAATATATTTTTTTCGTTCGAGTCCCATACGGCCGGCTATGGTTCAATAACTTGCCATTTCACCACCAAGAGTGCCCTCCAACAAGGCACTTCAAGCGTAGCTGAAATACACATCCACTAGTCTAATTGAAATCTAAGCGACGTCGGAAGAAGCAGCAAAGCTAAAATGATACCAGTAACGAAAATAAATCTTTTCAAAAAATATGTCAGCAAATGCACATTAAGCTGAAAACGTACCAAATAAAATTGAATCGCTTTGCTTAAGTGCAGCGGGTAGTATCTGCACTGGGTGATGATGATTAATCATCTAATTCGAAGCGAATAATCTCCTTATTCGATTCGAAGATAGATGTATTTGAGAGTGTTAACCTCTCCCTACTTTGGCCAATCGAATTTTCGGAAATTCCCATACGTTCGAAGATTCGAATCGACTATAATACAAACATATTCGAAAATATTTGATTCGAAATCCATAAATATATATTTTGTATTAAAAAATAGATGCATCTTAGCAAAATTAAATTTGTGGAGTTTCTAAATTTGCGTTTATTCGATTCGATAAAAGAATTTGGATTCGAAATATGTTCGCAAATGTTATGATATATTAGTGCCGTTGCACATTTTGATATTATTTACTTCTTTTCTACCCTTTTCTTTTCTTTTCTTTTTGAACTATTAAAATGAAATAAGTTTGTAGTATTGATTGGATATTAGTAGGTGAGTCTACAGTAAAAAGTTTTTTCGTTGAAACTCGCACTAAGCGAGGTCGGAAGCAGCAGGGCTGGGCAATTTGATTCGGTGATCCGAATTGATTCGAAGCATATTTTATGCGAATCGATTGTTAATCGTTCAAAGGTTCACAAGTAGAATTTTTGTAACTTTTAATCTTTTTAACGACGAAATACAATCGATTTTGGTCAGATTTCTTATTCCAAACGAATGGAAACACATCCTTCGTATGTATATTGTTGTCCGTTAGGTGGCGTTCAAGAGTTATGATTTGTTTGCAACAAATATTCCGCCATTTTGTTTTCTAACAAGAGACAAACATTCTAGTGGCTGCCAACACTAGGTCTGATGAATCTTGCAAATTCGATCCTCGACGAAGAGTGGATGATATCAATGGACGAAAGAGGCTTCAGAGGGTAATAAGCTGGGGCACTGTAACACCAAGAGTTGGAACAATATTCTTGGAAACCTTACCACTTCCTCGTTTATTACTCGCTGGGTGGAATGAAAAGTGGCAAAATGAATCTCGTAATTGAATGAAATTGGTAATCGCATACTATGAAATTAAGTTTATTATTGAAAGTTGCGAAATGCACGAGAATTACAATATATAAATGTCAATATCATTTGAAACAAGTAATATTCCCAGTAAAAAATTATTACCACATCTATTGTTGGTTACGAATTGTTAATAGATCGCGCAACCGTAGTTCTTTAACATTCTACGCCGTGGATTTTCAATGCTCTATGTTATTGTGGTTCTGAGGGTTTATTACTAAACCATGAGCGAGTCCGTTAAAGAGGAGTCGAGCATTAAAGAGTCCGCTATATGAGATCAAAATAAAAGTTGATATTAAAGAACGTGAATTGAAGAGAATCGTGTTTTACCGTGAGAATTGCCGATCATTTCTCTCCCGTCCCTTTAACCGGGATTGGGATTTGATTGTTTGTTATCCGCGATGTCTCCCGCGGTTGCAGGAGTATATTACTTCCAGCCAAGGCAAATATTTTTTTTATTTATTTTTTCATTTTAATTCACTCTTAGCAAGTGCTCAAAAAAAAAACACGAAAAACATCTGAACGCTGTGGTAAAGCCCAGTGATTGGTATCTGCCCTGGGCGATAGTAAAATCTACTACCACTTATTTGCTTCCTTTTAGTCGCCTCGACAAGCAGGAAATACATGAGGACTATTCTAACTAAAGAATGCTATTGATATGCCTTGCTATTGATATGTCGTAGTGCAAGGGTGTTGATATACGGGAATATCGAAATATAGTTCCGATGTTCTTGAATTTGAAAGGCAGTTCTACGTTTAAAGGGTAAATATTTGGAGGTACCAAAAATTGTCTTTGCTCACAGTAACATAAACCCTTTATTAATATTGTATAATTTAATCACACACTGTGGTATACCGGCTTCCCAACACCAAACAAGCCTATGTTTTTTGAATATATATTTAGAAAACAAAAAGAGGTCTATATGAAGGTGTATATTGGGTAAGGATCAATTTGTCGCAATATTTAAAACCACTTCTCGGTCTGACCAAGACCCTGGTTTACAGAGTCTTTGATGTTCTTTCCTTTTCGGCTCATCCTAACTAAGTTATAACATCCTGGGTTGAGTGGTGGGCATGGATCAACAAGCCGAACTCGAACCCGAGATTTTCAACCTCCTATGTCATTATGTTTAACCATCACGTCCATGATTTATGTTAAAGGATGCTTTCCGATGCATCAAGCGCTTTATTGGTTCATCATACTGATTATATACGCTACTTCGTATGAGTACTTGTGTGAGTGTGATTCCTGAAATTCAATTCTCATTCAATTATTTTATTTACTAGTTAGTAAATCAGGTTCAAAGTTGCACCATTTTATAATCTGATACTCAATTCTGAATTCATTTTCTGATTGTCAAACATGTGCAAAGCTTCTATACTTTCAACTAATCGAATATTGTTTCGTCATAATCATACTATTGCTGTTCTAGAGACTTTTCTATATCAAATTTGTAAAGAAGACGAAATGTCCACACATCCCAAAATAATTTCTCAAAAACGAATATTTTTTGAAAATTTGCCTAATGTAGAAATATTCTGGTGTTATATTACAAAATCTATTACTCTCATTTCCACGGGTTCTAATTATTGAAATATTTTTTTCGAGGGAGACTTTTATGTATTAAATTTGTGCATAATTTGAGCACTGCATCTCAGGGCATTGTTTCAATGACTTTTTGATGTTTCCAACCAATCAGCTGATTTGTCACGTTACAAACTCTCGTCCACACACGCCCACACACACCCCTGCGTGCAATAGACAATATGTCAATGAATAAGAATATGTCTTATCACGACGACCACGAAGTTGCCTTGGAGTATTGGGTCTGGCTATCTAAATCTGATTGTAGTTGCCGTTTAGTCAACTGAGTCGTTCTACATTTCTAACAATAAATTTATATTTCAATTGAAGTTCATTAAATTTCAATATTGAAATCATCACCTCACAGAATTAATGGAAATAAATTTCAACAACCTGCTATGTTTTACTCTCTTTATTTTACAAATGTCGCATCTGCTCGATCAAATAACATCATTACGGGTGCAAATAAAGAACTGAACCTCAATAATAGAGTGTAGAGATTGAATAAATAACAAAAATCAAAACAAATTGATGAATATATAACTCCAATCACTATGTAAGTCACGGGGTTTAGAAAAGTTCCTGTGTGTCGTAAGAGGCGAACAAAAGGTAATCAAAGAATTGGTAGATGGCTTGGATGTCAGTGCATTTTGCCACGGAGGCTCAGTTCTATATGGTATGTTTTCAGCTTAGAGTGCAGTTGCTTACGTACATCTGGTAGTAGATCTTTGTCATTCGAGTAACTGTTAGTTGACCCCTTTTAGTTAGTTGACGCTTTCCGTCTTGTTCAGAGCGAATTTCTATATTTAAAAAAAAGAATAAAAAACAAGGAATAAATGCATATATACAGAATAAATTGGCAAATTGGTAATGGTAATCGGAACTGAAAAACGTTTAGTTTAAAACTTAGAGATATTTATTATTTTTAATAAAATCATCAAACAAGCGCCTCTGGATTGACACTGAAATTCAATAAAAAAATGTTGAAAGTCACCAATTCATAAAATGCATAAGAGAAGGTTCAATGATAAAATATCAGGCTACACTGCAGTCAAGTTATTGAATCGATAGTTCTTTTTGAGTCAATACGTAATGTAGTCCAACTCGATGATGACGTCACCATGACGCAATAGGCGAGCAGTGGACGGACGTTGAATTGTAGTTCCATAGTTTTGCTGTACATCAGAAGTTGCGACATTAAACATTTGTTCCCTGATCGCTGTTGTATTATTCCTGTAATAAACACGTATCGATCTTTGCACACCAGTGTTGCCAGATATCGGTCGATTTCCTTCGATATCTGATGTTGGTGGAACAGATAGTGAACGTATTAGATCGTCGTTGAATGCTCGATCCATGACGACGTCGTGCGATTAATATTTCAAAGAATAAGAGTCTCCTTTTTTGTTATCTTTTATTAGTTTGCAAATGTATCTACTATTGTTGTCTTCTGTATAATACAATGTATATCAGAGATAAATTAATTAATATAACAGTAGGATTAGAGCGGTGATTTCAACGTTTTTTTAGTTTTGGGATCCTCCCCCTCAACCCCAAACTGTAAGTTGAATAATGACGTAGTAATAGGCAAAAAAATTTATCTTAAAATCACGGCTTTGTTGTATGCCATCATAAACAGGCGAAAAGATTCAGGGGGGCTAAACGGGTTAATTATGTATAACTACCGCTGTGATTGCGCTCTTCGTTGGAATGAGTTTAACATGATACCAGCATTTGCTGCAGCCATGTATGAATCGTACCTTGACTGAGTGTTTCTTTAGCGAATCAAGTTTGATAAAACATCTCTACACATTCTATTGTCTGTAATGCTCTTCAAATCTGATATTCATTCGCGTGACGAGAACGATCCACCTGACTGAACAAACAACCTTTTTCTGGAAACTAAACAAATCTCTCAAACACCAATACACGTAATAGGGAGATAGAGAGAGAGAGAAGATCACTCCTAGGCACCGTTAGAAACCGCTTAGAACCGCTATCCTGCCCTATATTCCGCATATCCAAGAGTGGAATATTTGCGCAAATTTTATGCCTATATTACTGTGCTGCCAAAGCGCGGTCCATCTGTGGCTCATGCTTGACAAAACAATTTTTTTGACTATGATGGTTTAAACCGCAGGGGCTGTAAATTCACCTATTTTTTGAAATCGAATCAAAATGTATTTTACAATTTTTCCCTACGCTTGTGGCTTCATAAAATTTGATCACTAACTTTTTTTACACTCCTCGCTATTCAAGGTTCAAAATACGCCAATAATTATTATCAACAACTCATGCTACTCATGAAAAACGTATCATAACAACTCAACCATATGCTACTCTTTTCTCTCAATATCTTCAAATATACTCTTTACAAAGTTCACATCTGAAGAGCAAGTGCATTCTTGTGTACTTGCTCTAGGAGAACCAAATTGAAAAGATGAACAGGTATTTATTATTGTCTGCTCCTTTCCTTTGCACTAAAGTTTAATTTCAAGAAATTACCATTGTTTCTATATCTATGGATTTGCCTCACAGTTACCGCTTACAAGTCCAGGATAGGAATTTCTATCTAAACTTGTTGATGAATAATAAATCCTGTCTCTCTCTCTCTAAGCATCTATCCTCCAATACGTGGAGATATTCAAAACATCTTGATCACTGGGAAGAGGTCCAGCAATCCCCTCCGAAATAATTATATTCTAAGAAGGCGGGTTCCTCAACGGGACGGAATGTTTTAGTAAAGGCGACGAAATCACAACGAGAGAACGAACATAAAAGAAAAAGTGAAAAAACCCCTATAAACAATCAAGGGTCTGGCTGCGTAGAGACAGATATGCTTTGCCAAGCATGAGTCGCCAAGGAATTTTACAGTTATGACGGTGTTGTTCAATCAAAGAACTCTTTTGTGCTGACGAAATGGTTATCTAGGAATACAACTTCTAGATTCGAATCGGATACAGATTCGGTTTCGTTGATTCGAATACTAGATTTTCCGATTAGGCATTTATTTTATTTGATGTACCAGCACTTCAAGCGTATGAAGCGCTTCAAGTGATGTCATGGTCGTTGCAGCACTCGGTATTTGTTTCGTTTGATCGATTTAATCACAACCAGACATTTTCGTCGTCTATCTGAACGTCTATCTGTTGAAGGTATCCCGGTCAAACTTGGACCGAATGACGATTATAGTTTAAAGATATTGTCATATCAGTTCCAAGCATGGCCCATAGATAAATTACAAATTAATCGAAAAACGCCTAACCATTGAACGTATCTCAGTCAAACTTGGACCATATATCAAGTATAGGTATAAGTTAGTGTCATATCAGTTCCAAGCATGGCCTATTGAAAAATTACAAATTCATCGAAACAAGCTTAACTATTGAAGGTATCCCAGTCAAACTTGGGCCATATGTCTAGTATAGGTATAAGTTAGTGTCATATCAGTTCCAAGCATGGGCTATAGATAAATTGCAAATTTGCCGAAAAACGCTCAACTATATTGTTAAAATTCAGTTTGTTGTGGAACAAGTGTTAAGTTGATTCAATATTTCCTAGGATAACAGCGGAGGTCGGGTTAGGGTCAGGGATTCCATTATTATCCTGTGTAAGAGGAAAATGAAGAATACAGCTAAACTATATGGCGAACTACAACCTCTCGTGCGGATACTAGTTCCAAGTTGGGGTTTGCAGTTTTCGCAGTTTTACTGACTTTTATTCTGCATGGACATGGTGGCGAGGGAAATCGTAATCAACGGTTGAGTGAATCACGTAGGTGTCCAGCAATACTCAATACTCTCGCATACAATCACCCTTTACTGGATTCGAACCCAGGATGTTAGAGATGTGTTGCTCGAAGCGTATTCCCAGCTTATTTACCGATTAAGCTAACCGGGCAGCCGTTTAGATGTTCAACTTATGGCAACTAATTGTTCTTCGGTCCAAGAGTGCAGGGAGCATAATGTCCCTCACTCATAAGTACCAGGAATCCACGAAAATATTTTCATATTGCGCATTGATTGCTCAATATAGCTCAGGATTAAATATTTTCAAATCTACGAACCCCTGAATATAAAATTTGTTTCTATACATATACACCGATGAACAGAATAATAAAATAGTAAATATACCAGCGCAAATGATTCGATTTTTAATCTTGATCAGGATTTATTTAAAATGTTTAAATGTCCCAACATTATAAATCAATTCCCTCGCGATTTTAATGAATTCAAATTGGTTTTCATGACACCGTCTCTACAGCATAAATTTCTGCAGCTCAAACTCAATCAATCGTATATATTCATCTCGCTGTTCAGAATGAAAGAAGGAATGACTCACACAAAAATTAAATATTTTTTGACAAAAAATGTTAAAAACCTACGTGAAACATGAATGTGGTCCGAAGGCGCTGTAAAAATTCATCTGTTTGAAATAAACTAAAATGCTCCAAAATTTCCCTGGACGATGCCTCACCTTACTCCTGTCCGTCTCAAGTTTTTATAACCTTTAAGGCTTTATATGTCTCTGCATAAACTCAGCAACCATCCTTCTGTTAATTTGGTTTGGTCATTTGATTCTATAAAATATCCAATTCCTAATCCGTATTCTTTAATTACATAGAATTTTGAATCCCTCCCATAGTTTCTTTCAAAGCGATACGGAAAAGTGAATGGAGGTAAGAGAATACGAAACAATCCGACCGCTCTATCGGGTGAAACCATTATAAATTTCTGAGGTAGTTTTTAACACGCTGTCTAACTATACCTCTGCGAATATGAATAAAACCAAAGTGATATTACCTTCAGTCCCTCAATTAGTCACTTACACCTTCAGAGGCAAATTCGAGAGATGAGAAAAAGGGGATTGAGAAAGGGTCTGAACATAAAATAGTATTTAGCATGCAATGATTTGCTTGTGGACACCTCTTACGACAGGCCCGCAAATCTAAGAAATATCGTAACAATTTATTAGAATCGATTAGTTTTGCGAATTAATCAGGAAAAAGAAATATTGAGATTGAAAATTGTAAAGGTTTAGTAAATGATTTAAGTTATATATATTAGTTAAGTGAATGAAATTGAACTTATAAGTCAATGACGAATAGTAAATAGTCGCAGGAACATGTTCTATCCAGGGGAAGGATAGAATTTCGATGTTAGTTAGTTTCGTCAATTGTTAGCAATTGAACTGATTGATCTCGTGACGTATGTTCTGTGTAATAATCATCGATGGGATGGTTTGCGGTATGCAGCGCAACGATATAATTCAAGGCGAAGTTGATTCGACGATTTTTGACCGTATTGTCCATCTTCCGTCTTTTTTTACAAACTTGATATGGAAAAGACTCTAGAGCAGCAACAGTATGAATATGACGAAACAATATTCGGAATAGTTGGATGAATAAAAGCTTTGCACATGTTTGACAATCACAAAATGAATTCAGAATTGAGTATCAGATTGAAAGATTATCCAACTTTGATCCTGATTCGTTAACTAGTAACTAAATTATTGAACCAATTAAATATCTGATATAATTAGGATACTTGAATGTTCTATCGTTGAAGTTGTTGTCTCATCCTTTCAGACACTGTCTCCGGTTTTGCTCTGAGTAAATTCTTATAGAAAAACCAGTGCTTAAATCAATAAGCACGGGAATATAGATAAAAATTATTACATTTAAACTTAAGCATCATGTTTAGTAAATTTTTGCTTTTCGCACGACTCGATCGAACGAATTAAAGGAAATAACTAACGATCTAACGAGTGGAAAAGATCCCAATAAGGATTGAACCACTGTGATAAAAAAAAATTCGTAGCGATTCAACTACAAATGTGCGCTCAGGTAAATCAGGTAAATTAGATCAAATTCAAAACAAATCGAAGGATGCGCTGCACTGTTGCGCATACAGACATGTTTTAATCGGATACAAAATGAGGCCAAAAATTTCCTGACGTCATCATAATGGGTGACGTATGGAAATATTTTCTGAACAAAACATACAATTTCACCGTTAGAAAGGATATTAAAATCAAACTGAAGGCGCGAATTAATCGAAGAAGAATCAGGGTTCGTCTTTTGTTGCCCAATTTACGAGGATGGCATTGCACTAGTAACACTGTATAACGAGAGAAAAGAGCAAGAAAAAGAAACATTATTAAAGGACGTGTTTAGTCAAGCTTGTCGCTAATGAAGCGCCCGGTCAGTGCGCAGTTTATATATGGCTCAGGTGTGGGGGAATTTTTGTTACGGTATTCTAGAGGTTTGAATATGAGTGTTCATCAAAAAACGAGAGATATTTTATTCAGTCTGTATATAAAAAAGGCAACAGAAATAAACATTATCAAAGAACATGTTTTGTCAAGCGTGTCGCAAATGAAACGCTCGGTCTTGGCACAGTTTATACAAAAATTGAAACAAGATACTAGAAAATTTGTCTGGAAACGAGATTAAGGGACCAAATTTTGTTATAACTGCAACACGATGTTTGAGAGATTTGTTTCACCAAATGTAAAGCAATGTTTGAGTGAATTTGTTAAAAGACATGTTGTGCCAAGCATGGGTCGCTCCGTCTAAGCACAGTTTATATGTGGATCATGTTTGAGAGTATATATCCTTAACTCGACTTTATGTTTTGTCACGAAATTCTCATTAGTATACCTGTTTTTGTAGAAAAAATGGAGAATGAAAACAGACAATGGACAGTGTCCCAATATTCGTGACGACATGTAAACGTGAGCAGTAAACTGTAGTCTGACGGCCGTCACTAGGTCAATCATGTGAAGGAGAAGCTAAATCGTATTATTGCAGATAAACGTTATAATGTTGAATAGATTTTCATTTTTCCTGTATAAAATAATAATAGTTCGTGGAGGAGGCAACATATTTAAAACCAGTTTGAGGGTGAGGGGGGGGAGTCGACAATTAAAAAAAGTTTGAAACCACGGCTCTATCTTGACTGTTACATCAATTAATTTCTAATTCTATTCCTAATTCTATTTGATATACATTGTATTATGCAGGAGACAACAATAGTAAATACATTTGCAAACTAAATAAAAGATAACATATGAAATCACTGTTATTCTTCAAAGGTTTAATCGTATGACGTCATCATGGATCGAGCATTCAACGACGATCAAATGCGTTTACTATTTATTCCACCAACTTCGGATAGGGAAGGAAATCAACCGATATCTGGCAACACTGATCGACAAAGATCAAGCCGTGTTGGCTACAGAAATAATATATCAGTGAGCAAGGAGCGAATGTTAAATATCGCCCCAACTTCAGACATAGAGGTTGGTTCAACATCAAATGTACAGCAAAACTATGCAACTAGATTTCATCGTACTTCTACTGCTCGCCTATTACGTCATGATGACGTCATCATTGAGTTGGACTACATTACGTATTAACTTGTGACAACAAAAAATAGTAACTGCAAATGTTATGGGAGTGAACAGAGGTTGAGAGTTTTAAACTACACTGTAAAAAATGCAGTAAAATCACCTCTTTTTGACAGTAATTTAACTCGGTGATATTGAAATAAAGCTACAATATCGAATTTTTGGCCAAATATGGGCTGCTGATGGAACGTACCGCCAAGATGCATCAATCAACAACCTATATTTGTCATTTATTCTCATCAAATCGTCAGTTTGGAGTTTTTCGAAAAATTCAATCACTGGAAATTAACAGTAAATTTACTGCATTTTTCACAGTGAAGCCTCTTATTTTTTTAAATTATAAATTTTGCTATAAATGCCAATAATTTGTCTGTAAATGATTTTAAAAAATCTTCTTGTATGCATCTTATAAATTTAGTGGCTTTTTATCATTTTCTATTGAATTTTAATATCAATCCAAAGTCGCTTATCTGATGATTTTAATAATATTCACGAATATCTCTAAGTTTCAATCAAAACAAAAATCTAATTATTTTTGACATTTGGATATTTTTACTTCGATTACTTTATTATCTTGATATTAGCAATTTATTCTGTAAATATGCGTTTATTCTTTGTTCTATTATTTTTTTAGAAGTTCGCCCTGAGCAAGGCCAAAATCAGACGGCATTCTCAGCGGAAAACATCTCATATAGAACCTAACCACCATGGTAAAGAGCAGTGAGTGGTATCTGCTCTGTGTCGCTTTAAATGCTAATCCTTCGTTTTATTATCGTCGTCCCTTGCCACAAGCTGAAACTACGTTAGGAATATTGTAAAGTTCGTGTCTTCCAGGACTATTTATATTTTCTATTCATCAATTTTATTTTGACAATTTCTTGAAATTAAGTTCCCGTTTCGTCAACTGAATCATTCCAATATTTTATTTAGTTTATCCCGTGTTTGTATAGTGTATTTGTTATGCATTTGTTGAGGAGCCTTTCTAACACATACAACGTTTCGTCCAACCAGGGTCAGATTTCCTCAGACAAGCATTTGGAAATTATTCAAATTGCTGAGACTATTGAACCTCTTGTCTAGTTAGCTTATATTCTTTTTGTAGAATCTTTGCGTAAAGAAGGCGAATTCACAATAGAAGAGGAATAAGGATTTGGTTGTACGTTAACCAGACAAAGAAAATAGTTTTATTTTTTATTTTCGACAGCTCGACCTTAACCTCGATGTGTGTGTTTACTTTTTACTCGATTTATGTGAAATGATTATGACGCATTTTCAGAATTGAGGAGCAGTTTCAGGATATTAATGTTTTATTTTGCAAAAAAGCAAAATTTTGGCCCAAAAACATCTTTTGATAATTGATTCTTATAATAGAGAAAAGCCCGGCGCGCGTCTTGGTGCCTTTTTCATAATTTTATCCCTAATTTTTAGTTTGTGTGGGAGGGGGTGTAGGTCACCTTCGTTGCCAAGACGCATTCCTTTAGTGAATCACGTGCGAGAATATAAAACTGCGGATTGGAAAAACGAAATGTCGGAATATTTATTCAAAATGACTTTTATCACGTTAAATATGACATTTAGAAGGATTTCCTTCAATAAACCTAAAACCCAAATACTAAATTTGATTTTACAACGCATGAATCACAGATGGATCGCGTCTTTCTCGACTAGTAATATTGGATTATTATTAAAATGACGCCTTTTTCGACTTTCTGCTCTGATCGTGGAACCAGTGGTAAGCTCAGCACAATTTTCTAAAATTAAGTTTTGAAGTCAAATAACTTTATATTCAAAAATATTCGATTCGATATTACTTTAATCGAGATTTCTTTCGAAAATAAAAAAATATTCCAAACTTTCATAACATTCACGATCACCCTGGGCAGATACCACTCAATGCACTTTAACAATGGCGGTTCAGTTCCGTATGCAATGTTTTCCGCTCTGGGTGCAGTTGCTCACACTACATATTATAATATTTCTTTGCCATTTAAATGACAGTTAGTTGCTTCCTCCAAAGCAATGCTTTCTACCATGATTAGAAAGAAAAGAACAAAATGGCGGTCGATCGATGTATTTATTCCCACTGATTACCCGAATCAATCAGCCATAGGAACAAAAACTCGCTGAATGAAGTGGAACTTTTCATTTTAAAAGACAAATGCAGTCGATTTGGGTGAAATTTGTCCTAAATCGAATGCGTTTTGTCATTGAAATGAAAATTTTCGCTCTTAAACCGGAGGTGTAATCTAAAATGCGTCGCTTTTAAGTCTGTTTAAGCTAATGTTTGTAATTTGTAACTCTGAAATTCTAGATTATCACGAAGGAAACAATATTAGTGCTGGTAAAAAGGGCATATAGGTTATTTTATGGAATCAGCGATTCGAAAAAATTACCCGAGTCTGATTCGAATTCCAAACGATTCAATTTTGTCCATCTCTAGCTCCATATGGAGTGTTTCCGCTCATAGTGCAGATGCTGGCACCACATCTTTGCCATTCAAACGGCCTTTTGTTGGCACATTTTAGACGATGCTATTAGCTTGAAGAGTTGAAGCGAAAAATCAAAATGGTGGACGAACGATGCAAAAAGTTATTAATTAAGCGCTCATATTAAACCGCAAGTGGTTAGAGTGCAGGTGCTGGCACCACATATTGTACTCTTCTATTTGGATAACCTTTGGTTGGCACCTTTAAGGCGAAGCTTTCGGGTTAGGGTCGTGCGAAAAAACAAAATGGCGACCAATCGATGTATACGATTAGTAGTTTGCACTCTTTAGCGACACGAAGCGCTCATATCAATGAACCCTTGCTGTTTGAACTGGTGATCATATTGTCAACTAGGATTGGATGATTTGAACAATCAAATATTTAAGTAAGCAGATTGTCTGATTGGGGTCAGTTTTAATCTATATTCATTGTAAGTATCGTCAAACCAAGAGCAAAATCACTTTCCCAATGCCCTGAGCAGATACCACTCACTGCACTTGACCGTGGTGGTTCTTGACTGATTTAATATCTTTCTATCCAGGTTCATCAACACAAACTTGAAACGCAGTGTGAGGTGCATAGGCTTCACTCATGTATCTCATTACTGTATTAAAAAACAACTTTCATTTATTTTATTGTTTATAATTGCGTATTTAGAATTTTAAAAAAGAATGAAAAATTCGAAAATTTTTCCTCGAACAAATCATGTCGCCATAATGCGGGCATGCAAAATTTTTGGATAGTACGTTTCTATTGTATATCACTATAAAACATGCAGAAAATCAGGCAGAAAACTCTAAAAAATTTTGAGATCGAGGCCTATAGAGTCTAAAATAGGCTAAATAAGTGCAATATATTATGCGCTTCAAACTTTTGAGAATTGCTACGTTTTAGAGCACCTGGAATGCCAAAAATATCATGTTCTCATTCCACAGAAATATAGGTTTATTGTAAGATTTAAAATGTCATTTAAGCTTAGAATGCCACTCTGAGATTTGTTGATCGCTAGTGGGTCCAGGTAGCGTTGGTAATTCAAGGTAAAAGTATCAAGTTTAACTAGTAAACCTAGTTTATTTTCAAAGTACTTTTACCTGGTTCTAAGAAAATAAAATTTACCTGATTTGAGTTTTACCGAGTTTTCTGTTTCCTATTTTACCTGATAAATTTACTGGGTAAAATAGGTAAATTAGCTGATATTACAACTAAGCACCTGGTTGAAAAAACTAGATGCCTAGTATAAAAAATATAGGTGAATCATATTTTCATTATAAAAAAGCTTTAAATATAGACTATGTCTATCGACTATGCCTTAAATGCAGCCAAACAAAAATTACATAGTTCACCTTTTTTTAATTTCGTTACAACCTAGTTTTGAAAATGAAACTAGATTACCTAGTGATACTTTAGCTGGTTTTGTGGTAAATTCGCTTTACTTTACCTAAATTAAGAAATATTCATCCATCATTAGTTCGGGGAATACGTCGCACGTTAGTATCTAAAGCCTACCGGTTCTTGTAAGTGTAATGGCCCAACTCAATTATATCTATTTGATTGTGATTTCATTGTTATCTTTATTGTTTGAGACAATCAAACATACATACAAACGTCGAAAATATTTTCGTTGATTCAAAACAAAATGGCGGCTCATCCAAGTATCTTGCATGATTATTATACACTCTTTAGCGGCACCAAGCGCATAAAAATGTTCATCCCACTATTTAAACTGGTTAACATCTGGTCGAACAATGAGAAGCCCGGCTTGGTGGTTCAATCGGTTAAACACGATCGTTTTGTCCAAAAGGCCGATCTTTCCATGCTTGTTCGTTTTGCCAACGAGCAGGGCAAGACATTTTGCGAGTAACATAGAACAGATATATATTCACTACAAAAATCCGCGCCTAACAGTGGCAGGTTATGAGCCCAGGTGCACTTTGCATGTATTGATCTCCGTAGTCTTTTTGATCTTGACCATATTTGACGGGGTTCTGCTCGTTTTACATTCGCACCTGGGAACCTACACTCTGAAGACAAAACTGAGATTTAAAGATAGGAATTTCAACCGCGATGACATTAATTTATCGATTGGATTAGGAAGATGATCCAGCGTATTCTTAGGTTGTCAAGTTTTACATCCGCATTCCTCTTTCCAGAAAGCCAGAACCAGAGAGGCCGCAATAAACCCCACCAGTGACCTACTAACATGACCCCCACACCCGAAAAAGACGGGTGAAAAGTCTCTGTGAATAGTGGAGAGCAATTTAATGTTATCTTTCCTGGACAGCACTCTTTATGGATGGCATTCTCAGGTATAACTGATCTCTGTGTACAGTCGAGTGAAATTATTGTATTCTTCCCTGGGCTATGGTTCGACTATCGACTAATTCCTGCACTTTAAAAGATAACTGAAGTTTGTGTATAGTAGGGTGCAATTGTTTATATCTTCCCTGGGTGATGGTACCGACTAGAGATGGGCCGATGTATCGGTATCGGAATCGGTATCGGCAAGTATCGATGATTTTTGAGGTATCAGTATCGGTACTGGTATCGGAAAATTATCATCACCGATACCGCCGATACCAAAACCGATACCGATACCTTGTACATCTTCTCAATGGAGCGTACAACTACGCTTTATTTACTGATAATAAATGGAAAGACCTCGTATTCCACTGCTATGAAAAATAATTAAAACGGGGCATGTCTGGCGTGAACAATTTTATATACACTTTGGGTTTTATTAAATAAAACACATCAATCCACTCACTATATGCTCTTTTTGATGCAAAAAAGGTATTAAGGTCGCACTACACGTTTGCGTAGGTTGCGTTTTTTCCCGGTTTGGTTTACGCAAGCGCAATGCTCTGTATGCATCTCCTTACGTTTTCCAGTGAAACAGAGCGGCTTGCTATGAAAGCTACCGCAGAGTGCTTGTTTCTTTTTTGCGTTCGTGCTTTGTACGCATTTGAACACGATTAACGCAAAGCAATGCAGGCGTGTATTGCCTTTTTTATTTTATTGCTCGAACGTAATGCAACTCATCGGTAAGACAACTACATGTGTATTGTGGCCTTGGCCTCAATGAGATGTCACGTTAGCTGTGTAACCACGAACATTTTGGACTCAATCTTTGGACCCATGTATGCTTGAACGCAGCAATAATTCATTATATTTTCATCCATAAAAGTTTGCACTCAAATGGATGGAGGAGTTCAAGGGTACAAACGTACGTAGGCGCACACATACATGGGTGCAACTATAACAAGGGCGTAAGTGGATACAAAAAGGCCTTTAACATATTTAACAAAGTACTCGGTATCGGTATCGGAATATAAATTACGAAAGTGGTATCGGTACTTGTATCAGTATCGGCGAAAATTTTGGTATCGCCCCATCTCTAGTACCGACATCGACCACTTATTTGTACGGAACTCTGAAAATAACTAAATTCTTTGTATAGTAAGGTGCAATTTATTAGCATCCTCCCTGGGCGATAATACAGCCATCGACGACTTTTTTAGGCAGCATTCTAACGAATAACTGTACCCTGTGTGCAGTCGAGTGCAATTTCTTGAGATCTTCCCTGGGCGATAGTACAGCCATCGACTACTTCCTTTTGAACTACACTCGAAGAGATAACTAAACCCTACACACGTGAAGGGTAGAGTGCAAATATTTATATCTACCCTGGGAGATGGTACAGCCATCGGTCACTTCCTTTCAGACAGCACTCTAACAGATAACTGTACTCTGTGTATGGTAGGGTGCAATTATATATTTCTTCCCTGGTGGATGGTACAGTCATCGGTCACTTCTTTTTGGACAGCAATTTGGACCTCCTTTCACCTCTGCTCTACACTATACGTCGAATCCTACAATATGATCCAATATTTCTTAATAATCGAACCGTGACAGAATTGCAGTGCGCTGTAGCAAAAATACAATAAAATCACTGGTCTTTGACAATAATTTTATTTGGCGATATTGAAAAAAATCAATATTGACGTTTTTGGCCAAATATACGAGGGTACGGTTCATCATCATCATCAACAGGTCATAATGGGCGAAAATATCATCAACATAGCGTTTTTTTAACTTTGGAAATAGGCAATTACTGCAAATGACCAGAAAATTCACTGTACTTTTGTTATAGTGAAAGATAACCGGTCTTTGACCTTAATTTTACTCAGTGATATTAAAATAAAGCCTAAATCGACTGTTTACCAATTATGGGCTGTTGATGCGTTCATCGACAGCACATACTTGGCACAAATCTCAATAACGAGGCGTTTGCAGATTTAGAAGTATGCAATTACTACAAATGACCAGTAAGTTTACTGCTTTTTGTCACAGCGTATATCTATAAAAACTGACAAAACAAGATCTCACATTATATGGAATAAAATTTATTTTTCATATAAAAACGACTTGGATAGCACAGAGTGAAAGAAAAAAAAATGAAAAATTGTGGATGTCAAGGTTGCAAGTTCAATCCTTCTCAACTACGTTCGGAGCCTTCTTTTTTAGGGGGAGGGGGGGATTTTTGGTAAATTATGAGAGAAAACTGACAAATTGTGGATGTCAAGTGAATGGATGGTTCGAATCCTGTTAACTTCTACTGATAATTTTAATTTGTTGAACTAATTGTTAAATGTTATATTTACAGAAATTCTAAACATTTCTTTTTGTTACAATAAAATCATTGATGGATCTTACTTTGTTACAATAATTCTATCGACTTCGATTTTTGGTTAACTCTGCGTATTTGTTTGAAAAAATGATATTTTTGCAAAATTCCAAAATTTGTGAAATTGTCGATGTATTTTTTAGTTAAATACAAAGTTTGAATAAACTTCGAAAATTGACAATTCTTTAAATCCACGGAAGTTACATCGATTTTTTCTCATATTCGTGATTATCCAACGCCCAGTGTCATGTTTTTAATTTAGAGAATGCAAATCATGGTAGAATGGAGCGATAGATTGTCGCCCAGGGCAGATTTGAGATTTTTTTATAGTGAAATTGACTGTAAGTTGGAAGGCTAGACCAAAAAGGAACAAACTGACGACTGCTTATGTAAAATATAGTAGTATAGTAAAGTGCAGTTAGTGATATCTGCCCTGGAAGATAGCGAAATTATCTATTTCCCCTCTTACTCCGAGTCTCCTGTTTCAATGGTAGAGAAATTAGAGAAAATGAGAAATTTCGTGACAACTTTGTTCACGATAAGAAATTGAATTCAGCCAATCTCGGGGCACAGATGGACTGCGCTATATCATCACGATGTATCAGTAGCTTGAACAAGCTAAAATTTGCATCAATATTCAGATTTGTGTCAAACGGGTGCAGAGATAAATGGAAATAAAAAAAATAAAAATAAAAAAATTATAATATGGACGTCACTAATATTGTTCAAAAATTGAGATTTTTATACGGACCATTGCTGGATCAAGCTTGATTGTAGAGGATTAGAAAATAAAACGATTTGTATAGTATTTGCCAAACATGGACCATATATCCACCAAGTCAAATCTTACAAATAGGGCTGGAAAATTCGAGTATTTTATTCGAAGCATATATAATTCGAATCAGTCGCTCATAAAGATAAAACTTGCAAAATGGAGTAGAAAATTTCCAATTTTCAATAAAATAAAACTCGATTTTTGTTCTGCAGAATATCTTGTTATACAGATCCAGAAATAAAAATATATTCCGCCCACGGACGTCTATTCTCAGTCAGTTCATAACAGTGGAATCCAATCAATCAATCCGGGGTGGCGGGCATTGATACCCTTGCTAGCGCCCCCACTCGGATCGATTTTCTCCGATACTGATTCACATTGATCCCGATATTTAGCAATAACGATGCAATGCACAGTTTATTGTGTATATTTTTTATCGGTAAAAGCTCCGATTCCTTCTTAGACGTGTTCGCTATCGTCCGTTATACACGATACTTCGAGTAATTTTTCATTCGGGAAGTCTCCGGTTTTCGTGATCCCGTTGCTAACAGCAATGACCCCGTTGTCATGGTGATGGTGGCTAGGAATAAAAGCCTCGATTTCACACCCGGTGTCTGGTCTGACTTTCTCGTTCTTCAAAGATTCTTTCTGGTTTCTTAAATCCAATATATGTGCGCTGTAGATAGGCCTTCTTGTTTCCGCGAATTTCTGTAAAATAAGAAAATAATGTTGAAACTGGAAAAAAAAAAGATTCAATATGGTTAGAGGATCTCAAAATTGACTTATTTGGCCAAATATGGAGTGTTGATGGAACGCACCGCGAAGGTGCTGTCTATCAATGACCCATAGTTGGCATAAATCTCATTAACTTGGCCTTTTTCTAACTTTGAAAACATGCAATTACTGCAAATAACCAGTAACGGGTTCCGTTAGTTGGGGTAAACTTGTGAAGTACAGTGAATGGTATCTGCCCTGGGTAATATTAAAACCATATACCACTACATCTTAGTTTTTCATAGTCGCCCCAAAAGACACAAAGAACATACGCCAGGATAACACTAAAGCATACACCTACAAGGATAACTAGCCCGTCCCAAAAAAAGTACAAACCTCTCTCAAAGTCTTTGCCTTTGCGGTCCATAATTTATAGATGGCGAAGAACGGGACACATAAGAACGATGACATAACCAACATCCATCCTACAGCCTGTGCCCAGGGAGGGAAGGTGTATCCTTCGACAACGGGTGGGGAGTATCGAACGAAGTAGTATAAACAGATACACTGTAGAAATTCAAAAGATGATATTGGAAATTGAAGATAACTCTAGGCAAGGTAGAAAGCAATACTCACTCTAAGCAAGACAGAAAGCAGTGTCGAGCATGAGCCACAGATGGACCGCGTCTCGTTAAAGCGAACCATCAGTGACTCATATTTGACTATGAAAAACAAAAAATAAATAATAGTCATAAATTTTTTATTACATTTCTGTCCAACTTGGAAATTGTTTACAAAGGAAAACTTTGGAGAATACATTCTGTCCAAACCTTGTCCTAAAGATGACATCATTACACCACTTCGGCCCTGGACGCTTCAGCGCTTTGAAAGGGGTATTTAGAATATCACTGTGTATAAGAAAAATGATCAAAATACCTATTATCAATTTGAGATTCGGACAAATATGAAAAATATATTTTTTATTAAAATTCATAATGATAAAAACTTCGGACGAGTTCGAAATTAACCTACACTTACCGAAGTTAGAACAGGTGAAATATACATGACGCAGATTTTGAAATAACGAGGAACTTTGTAACCAATCATGAGTTGGATATCGTCGACAAATTTATCTGCGCCGTACACGTGTCCAATGGCAACCGCTTCCACCACCGTCAGCCATAACATGGATATTCCTCCCACCGCATAATTGTTGAACAGTTCGAAAAGATAAATTCCACCCTGCGAATAATATTAGGAGTTTATTAAAGTTTTGGGGGTTATTCGTTACGTGTGTGGGTGTTGGGGAGGGGGAGGTGCATTCTTGGGGTTGAGATATACCAACGGTCACTAGGATGCAGGTAATTTGTATTATGTGTCTTGTTTTTGCAATCATGGAATATTGATAGCATGAGTAGTTATAAAAAATGGAAATTTTCTTTCAAAAACACTGTGTGGCTGGATTTGAATTTCAACCTTTATCTGTTCAAAATTTACAACAATGTACCTGAAGCATGAACGGGATTCCAATAATAATGTAAGCGACTGTCATGACACCGACCAGAAGTTCTCTGCTGTATTTCTTCACGAAATGTCGAGGATAGGCATCTATGATAACTGTGCTTACGGCTTCCATACATGAAAACTGAAAATAAATGAAGACTTTTTATGAAATTCACTATATCGAACATCTTTTGTCAAGCATGGGTTACTGATGGATTGCGCCGGGCAGGCGCGGTCCATCTGTGTCCAATGTTTGTCAAAATAAAAATCCTATTTTTGACGCGTGGACGAAAATACTAATCAAAGAAATCAACCAACCAACGGCCACTATAATAGCAAAGGGCTACTGCAAAATGTAGCATCCGCAACTGCACTTCCAAGTGAAAAACATTTCTTTCAAAATTGAACCACTACAGTAGAGTGCAATGAGTGGCATATGCCCTGGGTGGTGCTAAACCATCAAGCCAATGTAGAACAAACAACTGCAATCTAAGTAGAAAACAATCCATAAAGAATAGGACCACTATAGTAGAGTACAGTGAAGGATTTCTGCCCTGGGCGATTACAAACTGTCCCCAATTCTTCGTTTCCATACTAAAGTCTAAGATAATTCATAAACCGTTTCTTTTTCTTGAAGTTTTTTTAAAAAATATTTGAAATTTTATGATATGGCGAAGATTCGAACTCATATTCACAATTTCTTACCTGACTGTCAATCCCGAGCAAAATGATCATGAAGAAGAACAGCGCATTCCATAAGTTAGGTAGAGGCATCAATGAAAGAGCAGTAGGGAAAGCGATGAAAACAAGACCCGGACCTGAAATATAGGAAATTATTTTATTTTTTTTTAATTTTTCATTGCCACTCATTCGAGTGGATCATCCTGAACAAAGTCCTGTATCCTCGGCCACTTATAGACGTCAGGGTCAGGATGGATCTTTCCGGTTTAGTAAAATGTAAAACCTTTTTCATTGTTTACTTCCGACTTCGGATCCGTATGTGGATGTTGTTACAATGATTCTCGAGCGAGACAGTATCAAAGTCAAGAACAGAAATAACATGATCTCGTTTTACGAATATGTAAAATTTTGTGGAAGGAGATTAAGTTATTTCTGTTCGAGCTCAACGACTACAAAAATGTGCTTAATATTGGTGAATATGGATGTATGCTTTATAATATCGAATCAAATCGATTTGAATTACTGACAAGTTGAATCGATCCTCAGCTTTTCAAGAAAAAATTATGATTCCTTTTGCGAAGTTTATGTCTATAAAGTAAATTTTGAGAGTTTTCCTAATCTTATCTTCATTGTTTTTCATTTTTTTTTTTGACCATCTGTAGATTTATATCAAAATGGAATATATTTGGGAATGGAATATTTGAATCACAGAGTCTTATAATAAACAATAACCAAACAAAGACATCTTTTCAGAAAATTCTAAAATGCAGTCACATATACATATATTTTCAGAAATATAAACACATGTAAATCTGCTGATTTCAAATCGCTGAAAAACCGAATCAAATAATTTTGAATTCGCGAATCACGAATCGAAACTACTATTTTGAGAAGCACTAACTGCATGAAGCATTACCTGATAATGAAAGATCTTCAATGTCAATTTCTTGAACATATGCGAGGTTTCCTATGACGGTAAAGATCGCAAATCCGTTGATAAAAGATGTTAGACTGCAAGAGACGACCAACTTCACTGCGTGCCTGGAGAAGATTAAATTGAAAGAGATATTACATTAGTCTGGGAGAGTGAGAGAGAGAGAAAGAGAAAGAGAGAGAATTTAAATCGGTAAAGATCGCAAAACCGTTGATGAAAGATGCAGGACTGCAAGAGACGACCAACTTCATTGCGTGTCTGGAGAAGACTAAATTGAGAGAGATATTAGATCAATCTGAGAGAGAGAGAGAGAAAGAGAGGGGGAATTTAAATCAGTTTGGAGAAGAGATTCTCGTGGAGGGAGAGGGAGAGAGAAATATACATAGAGATAGAGATGAAGAGAGCTTGCTTGACATATTTTCGTAATTTAAGTCTTGTTCTCAGCTTTCCTCTCATGTAACATAAAAATCTCAAAATATCTTACTTGAAGCAATCATGGTTGAAATCATTGAAACTTGCGAATGTGATCAACGTTGAGAAGCAAATTCCGTACGAATAAACGATTTGACTTGCAGCATCAACCCAGACCTGGATAATGTATAAATAATTGCAAATGCGATACATTTGGGAATCAGCGTTTCAGAATAAATTATCAGATTGATCGGGAATAATAAAATATCGGAATTCATAACTTCGATTTCGATTCTAGTGGCATCATGGTGTCAAGTTATTTGGGATACATTGATATCACTCTTGCTAGACTGAACATTTTTTCAATTAATCAATTAATTAATTTTTAATTTTGATCTAGTGCAACCCTCACTTTTGTGGCTAACCCGTTTCTACAGCCTTCCAATTACACATTTTATTGCAATATGTCATTGTGCTATTATGATTTTAGGAAGAGGATGCGGTATCTTGGATTCGTTTAAGTATTTGCAGTGATTGCGTATACTTGAATTATTCTGCCAGGTTTGTTATGTTTAGTTGCAATGCACAAAATGCCTATTAGGGATTTCTAATTAGATTTCTGTCCAACATGGACCGTGCTTGCTAGAATGGTTTTCAAAATGCCCACCACTGAAACCAGGGTGTAATAACTTGGGTAAGCTAAGCCGAACAGGAAACGATCGTATCTTTCGAGCAATTGTAACCCTGTCTGTCTATAAGTGGCCGCTGTTACATGGCCTTGGACAGGGTAATCGGCTCTAAGTCTAAGAAGTGGCTATGAGAAAAAAATCGGAAAGGTTATATTGTGAGAAATAGCTGTTAATGGAAGATACTCAACTGCGTTCACAATGAATAAATATTCGACGAACCTGTGGATCAGCCAACCTAGTGATATTCGGTTCCAAATAATATTTTACTCCATCAATGGCACCTGGTAATGTGGCTCCTTTAACAAGCAATATCAGGAGAACAAAATACGGGAATGTAGCAGTGAAATAGACGACCTGGAACAAAGATGAATAAATTCTAGCCCTGTAGGTACGTGTTTAAAATAGTCCTAACGCGTCGTAAGAGGCGACTAAAATGACGCAAAGAAGTGGTAGACGGTTCTACTACCATCGCCCAGGGCAGATGACACTCACCGCACTTTACCGTGGTGGTTCAGTTCCGTTCGGGATGTTTTCCGCTTAGAGTGCAGTTGCTGGTACTACATCTTTTAGTAGCTCTTTGCTATTAAATGGTCGTTAGTTGGTTCCTTTTAGGCTTTGCTTTCGGTCTTGCTCAGAGAGAATTTCAATGAAAAAAATTCGAAGTTATAAAAGACAAAAATGGGATATTTGTTGTCTACAAAGAGTTAGTGATTCGATCCGATTTGAAAAAATTAGTCGAATCAGATTCGAATTCTAAGTGATTCGGTTTTGCCCAGCTCTACGTGTATATTAACGTGGGATACGCTTTGCAAACCATCGATTTACCACCACTAGGTGACAGAAGCGAGTAAAAAATTTGACTTATTATCTTGACCATTTTTCAACACTAAAGTTTGGACTGAGCTCTTTCTTCGAGACACTAACCTTTCCGGTTGACTTAGTCCCTTTGAACGTGCAGAAGTAGCAGACAATCCAACCGCCAATATAACTCAGAATGAGGGGCCAATTTTCCAGTGTTCCCATATCGTGGAATCCGTCTGATTTACGGAGAACAAATTCACTGGAACAAGAAAATATAAATTTTAGACTACTGTAATAGACAACATGTTTTTTTATTGAAATTTAATTTAGGTGAGGCCTAGAGCTGACTCAACTTGAATAAGAGAAAAATTCCCTTCCCTTATTCCACCTATAAATAATTTGTCGTGTAAAATAGAGCAAAGTACCTCGGTAATGACTATATTGACCAACTTAGTTTTGTACATTTAAATCATGGGATAAGAGACCATGTGTCTTTATTAGATATGAAGGAACCATAAAGTTCATTCGAGAACAAAATCCCTTGTCTTTTAGACTCCTGTCTTTAAACAAAGATTAAATAACACTTTGTTATTGGTAGTATTGGTATTATTGGTATCAAAAAAAAAAAAAAAAAATCAAAAATAATTCTACTGTTAACGAAACGAATATTTAGGAAAAAAGTTGGCAAAATATTGAAACTCACTTCCAGAACTCCAATACAGACAACACAGGCTTTGTTGCGTTAACAGCTGTTGCATTTGCCATGGATTCATTCAAACCGGGGGTCATCATAGTTTGATTCAACCAGAGTGCAGATTGATTTCTTTCGCCGTTGTATGAGAGACAATTGTCAGAATTCCACCAGTTATCTGATTGGGTAAAACAGATTCGACTTTAAAAATGCGGGAAATTTAAATAAACATCATTGTTACGTCATACTTGCCAAACGAAGGATAAATTAGATGCCAAATTTGGAGCGAAAACACGAAAAAAACATCTCAAAAATAAGAAAAATACGATATTTACGAAAATCTTAAATTTGATGCTAAAGTATACTGTGCCAGCACATTATTTTAAAACATGGGTCATACATGATCCGCTCCTTTGCAGAGCGATTCATCAGTGACCCATTTCATTTAATATATAAATATCACAAAAAACGTTTTGGTTATACTGATAAAAAACGGCGCATATAATGGGATATGAGAGATTATGGTTTACAGGTAAAATGGCTACTTGAAATGACGGTACTGAGCGAGTCAGAAAAAAAACAAAATTTGGATTATCGAAACATCAGCGGTGGTTGATGGACCGCTCCACAACGTCACGATCCATCTGTGATCTGTGCTTAGCAAAACGTGTTTGTCTATAAATTTTTTGATTTGCGTTAAGTTTTGAATGGTGCTTGAAATCGCTTCAATAGGTCACGTGTGGACAGTTCTAAAGAGCCGCCCATACGCGCACACCTCTACAAGTTCAATATCTTTGTCATAATGGTGTTTTTGAGTATTTCAGTAAAAGGGTTTATTACGTCACAACTGAAATTATGACGTCACACACATAAAATACACTTTGGCAAGTATGACGTAATAGTTTACAATAGAATAATAAAAAATAGACATACGTAATGAAATGCATGATTATGAATTTTCCACACGAAATTTCGGTCCTTCTCTGAAATTGAATTTTTTGTTTCAAAATGTCGAATTTGGAGCAGATTATGTAATTTTTTTTCAATTTGCGTTACCGGCAATCGATTCGCTCGTTATGTTAGTAAAATTTATAAACTAGAACCAGTAAAAATTCAAAAATAGTCATTTCGTGCGTAAAAATTTAACCTGTGAAACATAAGAAAGCGGACGAACAAACTGAGGGCCCGAAAAAGTTCTCCTCCCCAAACAATGGTTTGAACAATGACCCAAAATTGCTTGATTCATATTATAATTATTTAGAATTCTTTGAATTAAGTCACTTGTACTGTTACATAAAGCTTATAAACCTGGTTATAATTTCGAAATGTCGAAATAGTTGAAAAACTTTTTCAGAATATTATTGTCGTTTTTATTTATTTCTTCTTTTTTCGAAATGAACTCTATGCAAGTCCGATAGAAGTGACTAAAGGTAACCAACCAAGGAACTATCTATCTTTATATGGCAAAGAACAACCAGCAACCGCACTCTAAGCGGAAAACGTCCCAAAGGAAATTTGACCATTCTAGCTGATATTGGTCTAATTGGTGTTTTGCTTGAATGGATGGAGGGAGGGGTGGCACATCGGGAGTAAAATCAAATAATAGAAAAACAGCATATTTGCTAACCATTTTAAAACTTTTTGAAACAAATTTACGTTTCTGTGTATTCGAAATAAATTTGATAGCGAGATAAATTTAATTATCGTAAGTAGTCCAGTAAAACTGGGAAAGCCTCATTAAAAATGAACTTAGTTCAGCGGCGCGATTCATCAGTGCCCTTTGCTGATCAAAATGTAACAAGTCTGGCAAGTAAAGATGTCGAATTTTATCTAAAAAATGTGGTATTAGTACGGTTTGTTCGCCCGCTTTCTAAAACTATATTAGAGACATTGGCAACAGAGCTGGAATCTTTATATAAGTTATATATTATTTCCAGTGATTTCGGTGAAAAGGATTTGACATATTTAGTTCAAAGTAGGAAAAGATTTAATATATTTAGTTCAGTATGAATCGTGCCAATATACTAAAGTGCAGCAACTTATATCTGCCCTGGGCGATAGTAAAAAAATCAATTTAACGCGACTTGTGAATGAGGTTTTTCAACCTATGATACCAATTGATAATCACGTTCAAAATTTTCCAAAGCTCCAAAATTAGAACTTTAATCATTAGTTTTGGGAAAAAGAACCAGATTCTGAAATATTCGATTCTAAATGTTATAAATTCAATATTCTATTCGAAGACTGGGTATTTTAAAGTTGTAGTTCTAAGTTCTATAGGACAGTTGTCAAATTACTGTGAAAGACTTAAATTTGTTCAATTAGGCCCAGACAAAAATGCGTACACATGTTTTGTTGAGTACGAGTCATTGATGGATCGCGCCGTCAAGGTGCGGTCCATCAGTGGCTCATACTTGACAAAATAAAAAAAAAACGATATATGTATAAAGTACGGGAGGGCATAAAAAGTAGTAAATTACTTGATCATGAAATATAAATTCGCGGAAAAAAGTCCACTCTGTTGCCAAGGTCTCCAAGTAAAAATGCATGGTAAATTTAACAGTATATTGCATGGTAAACATGTTTTTTACTGAATAAACCTGTATTGGGAGGTTAAACACATGCAAACGCGAAGAATTGCCGGTGCTAACAACAATTTGATTCATCTAAAGAAGAATGTGAATGAACAATTATTTTGATAAAAAATATGGAGAACTGGAGTCGGTAGATGGCGCTATGGTGCCTTTTTGTTAACGACCTTAGGGAAGGGTGTAGAAGGATTTAAAATTTGTATATTTTTATGCATTGTTTTTAACAATTTTTATATAATACTTGCGATTTTTTCCAAATTTTAACTGTTAAGTCGTAGCGCCGAGTGCGCGCAAACTTTTTTCGAGACTTTTCAAAAGAAGAATCGGTAAAACGTAAATTTGGACCAAAATATTTGAAGTTATTCCATCACTCATTTTAAATTTTACCTTTTTGCATTTTAAACAAAAAATTTGATAATTTAATTTTAAAACGCGATAATTTGGAAGGATATTTATAAAATTCCATCCCGGTTATGACGGTTTTTGTACAAATAGAATGTCGGAATAACTCTTAACTCGGCGCACAGCACGTCCTCTAACAACGGACGAAAAATGATACGAATTAATACAATGATTCCCCTTTTTAGAAGTTCGAATTGAAACAATATTTTGGAGCACCGATTTAATGGATTCAATGGATCAACAACCAATTATATGCATGATTGAACAATTTGGTTAGCTCCGCCCAGTTGGATGAATATTGTCAATCAAATTTGTTAAGTATGAGTCACTGATGGATCGCGCCCCTGAGGCGCGGTCTATCAGTAACTCATACTTAACAAAGTTATATTTCTGACGAAATGAGATGATAAATTTTAAGCATTTTTGACGTAAAAAGGATATTTTTCTTGAAATTTGCATAATTAAAGAATGTTCGAATTAGAATAGGAAAGGAACAAATTAAACCTATTTTTTTGTATTGAGAGACGCTCTTAAAAAGCAGAAGTTGGGGGATACTTTTTTAAATTCATTTCCTAATACCCCCTCTTTTCGCAGTAGAACGCATTGGCCAAGGCCTTTTACAAGTAGCCACTTTGAGACGAACAGGGTTCGGCTTAGCCCAATCAAGTTATTACACCCTTGGTTGAGCTGTAGGTTTAGATTAACGAACCGGAATCGCCGGGATGTAGACTTCGTTCGAAAAAAATTACACAATGGAAGAAAGTTTAGTATAAGATCTGTCAAATCGATATAAGATTTTTCATGATTTTACTCTTTTTTAATTTTTAGGTCAATCTATGAGGATATGATAATTTTGATTTTTAATAAAAAAGAATGATAAATCATACTACTGCTAGATATGACTGCGATGCTTGATTGAGTTGCCGATCTGTCAAGTTATGACGTAATCAACTCCAGTTCTCCATTACGTCATCATAAAATATAACTTCATCATAAATATATATTGTCATCATTAAAAATATATTGCACTTGTAAAATCAAAAACGCATCAGTAACGAGGTTTTGAATTTGTTGTTCCCCGATTTACATATTTTATTACATCGGTTTCTAATTAAAAGGTTTTCCCACAAAAATCGCCAAAATTTTCAATCGCCCATTTTTCTATACAAGTAAAAAGCAAAATTTTTTGACAAATATATTAGATAACCTCATACCAATTCAAACTTTAGTTTCTGCATATTTAAACACAATTTCTTGAAAAACAAAATTCCAAAATATTAAAGCTTATATTTTCTGATTTGTATAATTTCAAATGATACAAAATATTTTGAATTAAGAACACGAAAATTATAAATATTTACGGTAATTTTTATTTTAATTCCGTTTTCTGTTGTTTGTAATTATTTTTTTTTCAAATATTTATTCAATCCCACGGTGCTGATGCAAAAAATCACACATATTGAAAAAAATCAATAAACGTATAAATAAGTGGAAAAGAACACAAAAACAGCCAAAATACAAACGCTCAAGGGTTTGTTTATTTTTACATAAATTTGTTTTTTGTCCAAAACGTATTAAAAGTGTTCTCTGTTTTTCATTAAATTCCATGACCACAAAAACGCTTTGGGATATATTTTTGCTATTTATGCAAATATTTAACTTTTTGAGTATATAATATCAAGCATGGACAATGATATTATACGCCTGCCAGACGTGGTTCATCTGTGGCTCATGCCTGATAAAATCAAATTTATAATAAAAAAAAGTAGATTTGTAAAACCACTTGAAATTTGATTCAATTTTTGTTTAAATTCTAAATGGAATTTTCCCGCGAATTTTTATCGCGGCACAAGCTGTTTTTATGTTTCCTTCCCATGAGATAGAAATGATGAAAAAGGATGGAATTATAGTCATACCAAGCAAGGCCAATCGTTGATTTTTATCTACTGCGTACAATCTGACGGAAAATTTTTGCCAAAACATCATTTTGTTAAGTAAGTATGGTGCTTGAAAAAATATAATTTTTTTGGTTGATTTACTGAAATTTACTTTCCCTACCCTAAGACTAGGGCTGGGCAAAAACGGAATCATTTGGAATTCGATTCTTATTCGGAAAATTTTTCCGAATCGGATCGAACCACTGATTCCATTAAAGTAACTAAATATCCCATTTTTTATTTTTACCTATTGTCCCAAATATGAAAAATAAGAAGTTTATATTTGCGAATTACAAATGTTAGCATAAGCAGACTTAAAAAGTAATATATTTTTAAGTACAATGTAAGTCCACGAGCGAAAATTTCCATTTTTAACGATAAAATACAATCGATTTTGGTCAAATTTGACCAAAATCGATTGCATTTTGTCGTTAAACATGAAAATTACTCTTCGTTTAGCAAGTTTTTGTTCATATGAACGATTCACGATTGATTCGAATAATCTGATCGATCCGAATCATCAAATCGAATTGCCCAGCCCTACTCGAGACGCCAGATTCGGTCAATTTAGTCAAAATCGCTGATTGATGGCAATGATTGCAATTGCATATTCAAGTCTCCTAACCAATACGAATTTGAGGAACAGATGGGACGCGTTTGACAGCGCGATCCTTAAGTAAGTCGAATTGAAAAAAAAGAGAGAGAAATCTTCGGGAAAATATTTCTAGTTCGCCATTCGCAATATTATGCTTTAAAAGATTGATTTAAATCACATCGAAACCAAATCAGAAAAAAATCAAACGCTTTTGAAAATTTGGTATAGAAAAGAAATCAACGCTTGGTCTTTTATATATTGACTATAATATCCACATGGAATATATGTATACAGTTTTCAGTCTTTTTAATCAAAATTGTCCAAGAAATTATAGAAATCCTCACCACATGTCGTCCAAGGTAAAGTTCCATGGCTAATTGTAATGCAGAAATATAGTATGGCCCATGCCATGACCACAATATAATATATATTGCAATATACAGCAATCACAAATGTTCCAATACCAACGCCCTGGAAAAAAATAAAAAAAATTAGAATTTTTCGGAAAGCAGAAAAATTGAAATGTACGAACCAAAGGCACTTAATATTGCGAAATCTGCTTCAAAAGGTAGTACCAGCCATTTATACACACGGTTTTTTCATAACCAAACATTCGTGTGGATCACCCTGAACAAGCGGCCACAGCGGCCACTTATAGACGAACATGAAAAGGCCGAAGCTACTTCTTCACACCATGTGTTTAGTGGTAATCAAGGATTAACGAATCGGACTCGAACCATAGATCTTCAAACAGAAATGCCAACATGATAACCCCCAGGTCACCGCGCTGGACTTGAAATATGGTTTTCAAATATATCCAGATAAAAAAATTACATAAGTGAAAATTTTGAGGCAATTTCTCATTAAAACAATTTGGTTAAGTATGTGCCACAGATTGACCGCGTCTCATCCAAGCGATACATCAGTGCCACATACTAACAAAATTGTGTTTTACAAAAATTACCAATTTTGTTAGCAAATAAAGTGGAAAATGGCCAACCCTGTCAATTCGGTATAATTTCTCAGCCTGGATAATCTTGTACAGACCTATTCTTTGCTAAGCATAAGTCACTGATGGATCGCGTCGAGGAGACGCGGTCCATCAGTGGCTCATGCTTGACAAAATAAAATTGCAAATTGCTTTGCTCGTGATAATTCACAAATTAGGTAACCATGGGGTAACGTTTGGAAAATTTATATTGGACGAATAGGAACGCTCACGGCCCATCTGTGGCTCATGTTTGGATAAATGGTATTTGCGGTCTTTATTTATTTCAACTGAAGCAAGACTGTCCATCATGATAGACAGAGTGAAGTACATCCATTTCCATTCAAATAGCGGTTGATGGTTCAAAGTTTTCCCAGGACAGATAAAACCACCCGCACTCTACTAAAGCGGTTCAGTTCTTTTTAATATATTGCATTTGTTGGTTTCAAGTTCTTGAGTATAAGTAATCGTTGTTTCCCACAGTCTAATCATGACGAGCGCGTGGAAATTATTTGCCGTTTAATTTTCTCACACTATCGGATAAACCATGAAAATGATTCATAAAACACAAAATTATATTAAACTTATGTTCAATTTGGTTGGCCATTTATAGAGTGGGGGAGGGGGGTACAACTCAATGCACTTTACTATATCGGGTCAATTTTTTATGAATGGGTGTTTTCAACTTGGGTGCAATTGCAGGTAATAAGTTTTAGAGTCTATTTAAGATCTACCATCCGGGTGGCCGTTGGTTGATCCCTTTTGTAGTAATTTTTATTTAATTTTTGTAGCAATACTCTGCTATAAAAGTACAATCAGATGATTTAATTTTAGCACCGCTTCTAGCCATTTTAGAGAGAGTAAAAGGAATAAAATCAATTTCTATAGTATATCGTTTTGCCCTGTAGGCGCGGCTTTAGAGAAAAGTCTCAGCGTAGTTCATGTGCGTCGTACGAGACGACTGAAAGCAAATAAAAAAGGGGGCGATGAATGATCGTTCGAGGAACGCTTTTGAGTGGCTGTTAGTAAGTTTCTTTTTAGCGACTCTTCTGGCTTTGCATTAAGAGCATTTCAATTAAATAAAATAGCGGTTTAGTTTATCTATTATACCTTCATTATAGGGGCGATGTTCCATGATCCAATTCCACCTCGTTTCATGAATTGACCGAGAGCCGTTTCCATGAAAAACAAAGGAAAACCAATCGCTATTGCACATATACTGTACGGAATGAGGAAGGCTCCTGAAAAATAACGAGAAATGTTTAAAAAAAGCGAAATAGGAGACAGGAGGCGAGAATTGCGACGAGGTTCATTGAATTGCAACAATAGCGAAGTCTTATAGAAATTAATCCATCGTGTGTTTTCTAGGAGTTCTACACTCCTTGTGCCCGTCTGTGCACTTAATAAGTTGTGGGAAGGCAAAATATGACGTCACACCAATCATGACGTCATATCATGGAAACAAAGTCTGTTTTTTGGAAGGTATTTATGTATACTATTTCAAAATTCCCTTCTCCCCCCTGGCAATGTGATGTAGGTTTTCAATATCAGAGCTCGTTAGATAGACCCTTATAGGTGCTGATTTGATGCGAAATTAAATGCGAGTTTCAGAATAATCAAATCAAATCTTAAAAGATCGATAAAAAGTAAGATGCATATTAAACTACCAAAAGCAACGCGATCTGTCACGTCAACTGGTATATTCTCTGGAGTAACAAAACATTCTAAGTATAATCATTGAGAAGTCATATAGTGTAAAGCCTGAGCCACAGATGGACCGCGCTTACATCTCCGGCACATGTTTAAAAATAGGCTCGTTTAACAATATTAGTTATTATCTGCCGATGACAGATCTAGCAAAACCGTAGAGTTGATGTAAGTCTATATCATATGCCAAAATGTAGATTATTACACAATTCCACTGGCTTAAACCATATACAAATTCCAAAGCGGTTTCCCCTTTTCCACGAACTCAATAATAAACATTGCTGTTTCACAATACTCCAGGGAATAATAAAAATGCGTCGGCTTAGGAGGAGTGATTGTAGGTGTATACTGGAGACCTGTCGGCACGGGCTTTAGACCAGTCCTAACATATTTCCTGCGTGTCATAAGAGGCGACTAAAGGGAAACATAGAAGTGGTAGATGACCATCGTCCATAGCAGATAACACTCACTGCACTCTGACAGGGTGGTTCAGTTCTGTATGGAAAGTTTTCCGCTTAGAGTGCAGTTGCTGGCACTACATCTTGTAATAGATCTCTCCATTTTAGTAATCGTTTGTTGGCCCATTTTAGGCGCCGATTACAATAAAACCAACACTTTTTATATCAAATAAACGCATTATTTTTCTCGCTTTCCACATAATTTCAAGGGAAAATTAATATATTTTCATAAACTGACATGCAGGAAGGGAGGGATTTATTCAAAGTTATTCGTATCAAAACAGTCTCATTTTGATGCGATCATACTTCAAAATATAGTTGAAACAAACTAGATATTCCCTACCATTACCTGGTAGTGGTTATTTGAACGCGTGTTTTGGTCGTGGCATGGTTAACATGCGCAAACGAATCGACGCAATTCCTGACATTCAAGACGTATGCCCTTGTTTACCGCGGTTTTCTAGGTCACGTGACCTGAATCGTTAGCTACCGTTAACAACAGCTTTGATAAATCGCTTCCTATTGGTTCAAATTACAGTCACGTGATTTATCAATCCCGCCCACTTTTGGTATCGATCACAAATAGGTTGTTAATTGTGATCATTACATCATAATCGGCCATAGTAAAATTGAAGCAAATTATACACAGCCCATGCTTGGAACGGGCGCAATCTGTCAAGTTGTTGACTTGGGATTTATAAACCCAGTAGCCTTTTATAAATTACTATCAATTAAATAAAATCTGGTAATGACGATACATGGCCCTAATGTAATCAGGACATATCAGCAGAAATTATCTTTTGCCCATGCTTGGATTAGCCTAATGAAAAACGTTATGACACGGGAAGTGATCGCTCATAAATTGACGGGTCTATTCGGAATTCTTTGTAAAAACATGTTGAACAGAAATTTATGTTTAGTTATGTATGTGCCAGATATAGACCGCGCCTTGGTGGCGCGTTACATCAGTGACCCATACTTACTAAAACATGCCAAAGCATGACTATAAAAACATGGACTTATGAAACATGGAAAATTTGTTGATTTTAATATGCATCGCCAAATGTGGGTCGCTGATTATTGGCGACGAATCGTTGTGGTACTTTGGAAGAATGCGCTTACAAATACATTTTCTTTGTTTAATCTCTCGCGGTTTGGTAGTTTGGCTGAACGAACTTATTTGTTCCATAACCGTTTTTGAGCAAGAATATTTGTCAACGGTTTGCAAAAAAGGAGATTTGCAGCGCTGCAATGAGTGAGAATGTCATTTCGCATTCAAAATAACCCTACTGTCCAGGTATTGTTCAGACTCTAGGGTCATTTTTCACTAGATAGCCGCGTTTTGTAATCGTATTTTGCACCCCGTCTCTAATACAGTATGGCCTAAGACAAAAAGTGCGACGTAAGCCTGCTACCTACTTAAAAAAAGGGAAATTGAAAGTGAAATATAAGTGAAAGTGAAATATAAGTGGGAAAACATTTTAAACAACATTGTATTGCATGTGCAGTAGAGTGTGATAGCAAAAATTTTCGAATAGGCGTGGAAACGCCCCTGTACAAATGGGTTATCTCACTCTACTGCACATATTAGTACTTTTACGCTAAATAACAACATCTTAATATTCCCAGCACCCCAACCCCCAAACACAAATATTAATATACAAAGCATTAGCTGGTGAACGTACGTTTCTTATGCTTGCCCATACACGTTTCTTTATCGTGACGTTTTCTGAGGAACATAAAAATATTACGTAAAATAAAAATACTAACCTCCTCCGTTCTTATAAGCCATGTACGGAAATCTCCAGATATTGCCAAGACCGATAATGTAGCCCAATACGACAAGGAATGATTCGATCTTGTTGGCCCAGGTTTCCCTGTGAATAAAAGAAGACGCGAAATATAAATACCGATAAGTTGGCCAATTAAACCCGAATCTGAAATTTTATTCTGTCAAGCATGAGCCACTGATGGACCGCGCCTTGATGGCGCGATCCATCAGTAACTCAAGCTTGACAAAACAGGTTGGGGTATTAAAATTCTGACTAGGGCGAGACAAAGATTGTTCATATTTTTTTTTGAGTAGTCTGCCTGAAGCAAGACATTACAGGCCTGGTGTTGATGTTCCCGTTATTACTAAATTATTAAAAATACATTATTTGAATCAAATACACCTCGGCTTGCCGTTTTAAAATACAATTTTTTCGAATCAAGTGGCATAATTTCGAATTTGAGTTTTCCCGAACTAACAGCTTCAGAAAACCATACAGAACTGAACTGCCATGATAAAATGTAAAGGCTGTTTTCTCCAACAATTAAAATGAGCAACAGAGACCCAAGAAAGAACTGCGTTTTAGAACTGAACCGTTATAATAGGGTGCAGAGCGTAGTATCTGCACTGGGTGGATTAAATCTGGTCTACTTCGGTTTAATACAGGGCAGTAAAAACTCTGATTTTGAAAATAATTTACCTTTCTTTCGCCATGGTTTCGTTTTTGTTCTTTCAAGTATTTTGAATAAAAGTGAAAAATTATTTTGATTTTCCAAGTAAAATATTTTGAATAAGCTAAAATAATATTATGGTGTAAATAAACCTGAAAAGTGGAAAGATTCGATTAATTATGTGTACAGTGATTTCTTGTTTTCCAAAAAAACTTATTTTGCTGATGTTACTTTTATTTGTCTAACTGTATACGTTTTTACTCTATTTATTTTGTACCATTGGAAAACCCGGATTAGATAAGTTTGATTCGTGAATCACGAATTAAATCGAATAATTTGGGCAGAGCGTGTAACTGCTGGACCCTGCGGCCGTTAAATGTGCAGTTTAATATAATGTCTTGCAACCCTTGATAAGACTCTTCAGAACCAAATTTTATTACAAATTTCTTGCTACCCTTGTTCAATCAAACTTGCTCGACTTTTATACAAATAACCTATTTAAACGGTAATTTACAATATCTATAATATGCCAAAGAAAAATGTCTTACAACCTTTATTAATGATGTTGTCGAAATTAAGTAGAAAGTATACAAGTACGATGAACTATATGACGAAGAATACGCACGGTTAGTGGATAACAAAAGAATGTTGTGGTCACGCCAAATTAATTTTGGTCCCAAAATGGAACTTCTACTGCATTCTCAATACCGCGATTCGCATGATTTGAGTCGAAAATACCGTTTTTTTTTCTAAGAAATATTTCTTTTTTTGTATATTTTTTTGCAAAACTTTTTTTCGTTACGCTGACTCATTAGACCTGTCGGTTTGAAAACTTCTATCTGTCTGCAGATGATACGTAAATCATAAATGTTAGAAGAAAATATCACTAAAAAAAGCCAAACATCTAGCGCCTTCTGCGCACAAGCTCATTCAATAATAATTTTTGTTGCTCTTGATCCAAAATAAGCGAATAAAAAGGAAGAAAATACTAATAAGTAAGACGTATTTTTCTGTGCCTTCGCCGCGTAATCAATCATAATTATTATGAAATGCAGCTAGAATAAAATCAACTTCATGAAAAAGGCAAAAGCGTTCTACATGCGCTAACCCAGCTCGTTTAAAACAATTTAGCGCCTCCACCGCGTAATCTCATTTGCTTTACTTGTTTTTATCTTTCTCTCTCCTGAATTGACCATTTCCACTAAAACCAAAAAAATTATTTTACACTCATAACAATCTATAATACAAATATACAGCGAGAATGAAATCAACTCGATGAAAAGCAAGGATATATATGCATTCTACGTGTCGGTGGTCAGCTATTTATCCTAATATTGTTCACCTTGTTCAAAACAACACAAACACAACAACCCAATCGAAAAAAATTGTGAAAACATCTTTTGTTAAGTATGAGCCACTGATGGATCGCGTCGATGAGACGCGGTCCATCTGTGACTCATGCTTAACAAAATAATATTTCTGTCCCACAAGGAAAGGTCTCTAGAAACCGATCATAAACTAGTTCACCGATTGACGTTGTTATTTTTGGCGATGGTTGAGAGTACCATTACAAACAAAGAATGTTATTCCATCAAATATAGGCAGCAGATAGACCTCGATTTGTAGTGGCATGAATTAGGAATAGGTTACGCACAGCTCTTATTAAAGCCATAGAAATAAAAATAAAATCCCCCATCAATAGGAATGCATTTTTAGTCCGATTTTTTTTTAGCTAAAAGGCTAAAATTTGAGAGAAAAAAAATGACATTTATATAAGGTTTTTGTTTCCATCCGCATTATTTGACAAAAAAACTTCAAAATGTGTGAATTAGAACTGCCCAAAACTGACAGTTTTTAGTTTACTTTTCAATAAGAAACTGGAACTGCATTGAAAAATTTTATATATTTACCATTTCGTAGCAAATCTCTGCACGAATCGAATCCAAATTATTTGTTATTCAACAAATCACGAATCGAATTGGTTTCGAATCGAATCGAGTTTTTAAAAGTCCTTTTTATCCTCGACACGGGATTAGAAACATATCTACTTAATACCCTTCAACAGCGTGTTGGCGCAAGGTAAAATCGGAAAAGGCTCTCGAGTAATTGACGGCGAAGGTTTTCAATTCTTTCCTAAAACAAACATAAGGTCATTAGGACGCGGGAAATCGAATTAGCACAATAGTGTTAAATTTCAATATACAATAAGAGGTCAAATCATGAAATATTCGTAGTAAAATGATGGCCAAGCATGAGCCAGTGCCCGCGGGGTGCGATCCATCAATGGCTAGTGCTTGACTTGATAAAATTTTTGATTTGATGTTAACGATATGTTATAAGTTCTGGACCATCGATGGGGTACACTTTTAAGGTTCGCTTAGTATCTATGTCACATATTGAAACAAACAAATGTAATATAGAGGTCAGCGATGGCGCCAAATTCTAAAAAATAGCGCGCCACCCATCTGTGGTTGAATAAATAAAATTTCTGTCCTGGTATCATATAAAACCATATACTGTTTGTCTTCGGAATATCCAAGAGACTCACTTTTGTGGTTCACGCAACATCTATGGCACATGTTTGTTAAAAAAAATAATATAGAGGTCGAAACTACGACAATGGAATTCTACTTAACATATTGAACCGAACGGGCGAGTTCAGCTTTGATTATTAGTTATTGTTATGTCAGGGTATAGGCGACGTTTTGAGGTGGGCAATCCAAATGAAAAATCGAAGTTCAAAAAGACACGTTTGATCGTCCACCCGATCTTTGCTTGATATCATAACATGCACGACCCAACCTTTCAAACCGAAAAACCAACTGACCGGCTTTGATAGGAAACCACGAACTTCCTAATACGTTACATCTACTTCCGTGTTAAATACCAATCAAATGCCATTACCTTGAGTCAAAGAGCTAATAAAGCAATAAAGAAACGTGGTACACTGTGATAAAGACACAGCGTGTTTAACCAAACTTTCATAGTGATTTTACATAGCAATATTGAAAGAAAAATATAAAATCTATTTTCCGGCAAAATATTGGACCGTGCGCGTTCCAGCAACAGTCCATACCTGATCAATTTCAAATTTTGGAAAAATGCAATTACTGCTAATTAACAGTAAATTTACTGTATTTTTGTCGCAGTAAATACAAGGCATGGAAGTGTTACTACACGGCTGTTTCTTAAGTCAAGACTTCTCTTCCTATCAGTGTGACACATGCTTAACAAAAAATAATTTGTCAAATTTTTTCCGATAAAATTGAGATAAGTCTGGAAATTCCCGAGATTGGTTTGATCAGCATGACAGGCGTTCAAGGTTATTTCGAGATATTTTGCTGATAACGACTTTATTTGGTTTTATACAATCATAACTATACAATATCCGTATCATTCTGAAATGAATTCTCCCCTTCCCCCACCGCAAAGAATAACAAAAAATAAATCTTTAAGGTAAAAAATTTTCCACGCAATTGATTCAAAAATTTGGTTCGTATAAATTTCTTTTAGAAATTAAAGTTTGCATGAGTACTATGTAAAACAAGTTAACTTTTCATATTTTTTAATGAAGATTCGAAAATTTTCCACTGTTTATAGAAGCAGCCGTTTGTTGGTATGTGAGGAATTTATCGGGCTTTTTCAAGCGCTTTTTACGAAGAGGTTTCCTATTCAACCCGGACATGTTTTGTTAAGTATGGGCCACAGATGAACCGCGCCTTGATGGCGCGTTCCATCAGTGTCCCATACTTAACAAAACATCATTGTCGACTAAAATATGGGTTTTGTCAAATATGAACCACAGATAAACCGTGTCTCATATTCATTGTTTCATGTCCGGATTATGCTTGACATATTTTTAATTCTCCGATTAACAACTGTTAGCATAAGTGGCGTTAAACAAACAAATGTGGATCCTCGGAAACATTAATGTCAGAATTCCATTTTGTTTTATTGAAATTCACTCTAAAGCAAAGGGGTGGCGATCAATTCGCACCCTGAAAAAAAATCGCCCTTGGTCAATTCGAACCCTGAAAAAAATCCCCTTTGGTCAATTCGGAACCTGAACAAAAAATCGTCCTTGGTCAATTCGCACCCTTGCCGAATGTTCTGTGTTCGCGGGAACTTAACTCTTTATAAAGTTTGGTGTACCAGTACAGTAGCAGCAAAAGGATCAAATAAAAATTCGCAAAAATAGTCGAGGTGCTCAAATTCTCGTATTTTTGTACGAAATGACCCACCGAAAACATACCGGTACGAATCGACTCGCATTAGGCTGAAGACAACGTTTTAAAGGAACAAACTAACGACTCATCGGAGGTACTGCCAAAATGTAAAAATGTAGTTGTTATTGGAAAACATACGAAACCACTATAATAAAGTGCAATGAGTTGTACCTACCCTGGGTGGTACTAAAACCACCAACCTCTTCTTTGCTTCTCAGTCGCCTGTTACAACACGCAGGAAATAGGTACGGGCTGTTATAAAGTATAAACCATATCTTTAGACGTTCAATAACATGCATTCTCTAACTCGTCCATTCTCAAGCACACTGCAATAATTTGCCGACAAGCAGAGCAAACAGCAACACGGTATTCCATCCGTAACTAACGACACCTCTGCTTCTAATTAAGACAAATATGGCACAAAAACTGGGGAAGGATACAGTATATATTATACAGGCGCGGTCCATCAGTGGCTCATACTTAAAAAAATGTACTGAAATATCTTTCTAATAACATAAAAATAGAGCAAAGAAGCTAACACTCTGACCCCACTTCAAATTCCCAGCATGCAATACTCGACATCGTTCTATTTCCCTCTATTTTGGACTTCGGACTTAGGTCCTCTGGCGATATACTATACCGATATTAAAGTCAGAAATACAGCTCTGGAATTGGCGTTACATATAAATAATACCAGATTAAAAAGGAAATGATATCCTTAGGTACGGCCGTAGATGAAACAGACTTAAAATGCGTTATTTATATGTATTTTATGTATGGCCGATGATAATTTTAACTAAGCTGATTACGAAGTTGTTAACAGCTGCTTGAAACACTTAGTTAGCGTTTGTTTCGTCACAATGCAATACTAATCAGCAATATACACTCAATTTTATGTCTAACCAAGCATGGCCCACACAAAAATTGTTCGTACGAAAATCTCGCAATCAAAATATTCAAATAAATCTCTCTTAAATTGTTTTCTGATCTGAGCTTACGTTCTTAACTCAACATTGGAAATATGTTGAAGTTTGCTTATAAATCTGGGTTAAACAAATATTACGGAAGTAACGCGTATTTGTACTCCCAGCATTTTCAATTAACTGAGTTGAAATCTTTTCAGTAAACTCACTTTTGAAATATCGAACAAATTTTCCGTGCCTTCAGCGCTTAAGAAGATATTTTTATTATTTTTTGCACCTCAAAATGGTGTATTTTTATGTTTAAGCTAAAAGTAAAAATTTTCCGCGCGTCACTTTTAATTAACGTCTTAAAATTCTAAACCAGAACGAAGTATCTGATCCTTTTATGTTCCAACTAGCTTAATGTCTCAAAAAGGCTAAAAATTAAAATTAATTTTGTCAAGAATGCGCCACTGATGTACCGCGCCTCGGCAGCGCGATCCATCAGTGACACATACTTAGCGGAAATGCTTGGACAAAATTACCCGCTTGGACCAAAGCCCCCTATCAGGAATGCTGCTTTGTAATGTATCCTTCTCAGATAGATCTATCCATCAAAAAAACAAAATTTTATGTAAGTGAAACTCTCCTGACTGGATCGGAACCGATCGGAAACTGGCAACTATGCTCTAAGCAGAAATTTCTATATAGAAAAGGAGCTACGAAACTGAATCACTTTAACTGGATATCCGCTCTGTGAGAGAGTGAAATTCAAATTTTCATACACCTTACCTTAACGTCCTATCCTCGGCTTTATACTTATGTGTTTTAGTTTGCCTATATGCTTATCATATTAGGAATTTGTATTTACAGATATCACTAAATTATGGGGTTATTTTTGGTAGGTTACATTTGGCACTGCAACCCTAATTCAAATTTTAATTTCAAAGCAAATATATATCCCTAGGGGAAGCATTTTACAACATACGGAGTCTGTCGATGAATTAAAATGATGAATTGATCTGATGCGTTCCTCAAACCACATTGTAACAAATACGCTGTAAAAGCACCGTTTCATGGCATACCGTATTTACTCGACTGCAAGCCGAGGCTTATAAAGTTTTTTTTCCATTCAAGGGCAGCTTACATTTTTTTTTGCGATGCCGGAACCCTGTCTAAACTTTATCAGTCACTTCTATCAGTCATCAACCCATATAGGCACCGGCACAGTACCGATATATGCGGATTACATTAAATTTTAACACTATCACATGCGGCTTACATTCAGGGGCGGCTTACAATCAAGTAAATACGATACCTTTTCACTGGTGAAATGGAAATGGAGCTATGCAAACAACTTTTAGGTCAAATGTGAGCTGTTGATGGAACGTACTGACTAGGTGCGGTCCACCATCATCCCATACTGGACATGTATCTTCTCAGCAGTATTATTCCGAGTTTATGAAATTTTAATTTACTGCACCGCACATATTATACACTCAACAAACACCCATAATAAACATTTTTTTTACCATTAAATCATCTCATGTAATTGCAATCCCTGTAATATTCGAGATAAAATAAAAGCACCCTATACACAATGTTGTAAATCAGCGGACGCGCAACATCCTGTAAACGGGAAGACTTCGTTGTAATTTGAGACCGATGCTGGCTTCAATGAACTGCGCTAAATGGACTGTCAAAAAAACGGTGGAATAACAGAAATTTTGGTGTGATTCAATCGATTTAAGATAGCATAGAAGTGAAAAGTTCCTTAATGCGTTTCTTCAGTGAAAACATGGATTTCAAGTTTTGTTAAGTATGGAGGCACTGATGAATCGCGCCGACGAGGCGCGGATCATCAGTGGCCCATACTTGACAAAAAAAAATTGTTCCGGCTTGCAGTAAAATTTAACCCATTACCGCATTTAAAAGGCCCAAAAATTAACAAAAAAACACTATTCCTCGCAGATTTCTACTAAAAAATGCTAAAAAACTTGAATTAACAGTTATTTTACCCAAATTCGTCGACAAATTTTCATTAGTGGAAATACGCGCCATCGTATACACTGAAATACCTATTCTATTGTAGAGTTGCATACTGTCACATTTACTCTAAAATTTTGGTATTATTCCGAACTTTTTTGACTGAAAATTTATATTTTTTTGCATAGACTAGCTATGGCCGGAATATTTCACAGTAACGCAGTATTGCATACAGTGTGCTGTACCAGTATTCTTCCACAGGATGTGAATATAGCGTAGGAGCCATAGACTGTTTTGATGACGACGTGTTTGCACCAGGCCAGAATAGAGGGAATTCACCTCTTTATGTATCGATTTTTGAGAAGTTTTGAGACTAAAGTTGAAGCCTGGTAAATATTAATATGCAATAATACCACAATTGTGAAATTTCAGCGCGATCGACCAGAAAGACATATTTTTCAATCGAATATGTATTTTCGAATTTTTAAACCACTACAGCAGAGTGCAGTGGGTGGTATTTGTCCTGGGCGGTGGTTAAACGCCCTACCACTCCTCTCGCAAAAACACAAGATTTAATCTAAATTCTAAGAAGTAGTAGATGATTTTATCATCACCCAGGACAGAACCATTCACTGCACTTTACTATTAAGGTTCGGTTCTTTTTGGGATGTTTTCCGCTCAGAGTACAGTTGCTGGCTCTACATTTCGTAGTAGCTCTTTGCTATTGATTGGCCGTTAGTTGGCTGGGCGCTTTTAGTCTCGCTTATAGAGTGAACCTGAATGAAGCTTGCTTTTAAGGTTAACATAATAAATGCGGCCTTTGGCCAATAAATTCATTTTCTATTTATAGCGACTTCTTAGAGTCGATCACCCTGTCTAAGGCCCTGTAACAGCGGCCACTTATAGACGAGCAGGGTTAAAATTTTATTTATAGTCACTTCTTAGAGTGGATCACCCTCTCTAAGGCCATGTAACAGCGGCCACTTATAGACGAACAGGTATACGACCATGCTACCAAGTCGGACTTGTTTGTTACCATATTCGTAATATTAACATGGTAAACCAGAGCGTACGTGACGATGTTCGTTCCACAGAGTCACCGAAATGACGCATAAATCATGATGTAACGTCACTGCTATACCCTTTCTAAACATTTTTTCGCCTGTTTTGTTGAGTATGAGTCATTGACGGATTGCGCTACCTAAGCGCGATCCATCAGTGGCCCATACTTGACAAATTTTTAATAGGGTGCGCCCATGGCGTCTTAAATGACGTAATTGCCGTCCCTTGGGGTTGGCGCGAAAAAGGATTATTTTTTTATCTCGTATTTTTTATGGTGAATCAATATCGTAACGCCTTGGAATTATCTTGGAAATTTTCCACTCGTTCTAGAAGGGAGTGGTAATTTTTTTCTCGAAATTCGCGGAACTCTACTAAATTCGATTCAAGATTCTAATTTGATAAGTATATGTAAAAAATATATAAATATAGATAAAATATATATATAAATTTGTGTGTATAAAAATATACTGAAAATGCTTTTTAAAATATATCTGATAGTCTAATTTAAATCTTTTTAAAAAATTCACGTGATGCTATTAATTTTTTTTACAACCACTTTTTGGAGTGGATCACCCTGCCCAAGGCCCTGTACCAGCGGTCACTTATAGACGGGCAGGGTCAGAATTGCTGGAAAGATGTGACCTTTTCCGGCTTGGTTTAGCCTACCCAAGTTGTTACACCTTGGGTTGAATGGTGGGCATGGATTAACGACTCGAACCGGAGATCTTCAACTTTCGACGCCAACATGTTTAACCACTAGGCCATCGCGCCCACTAAAATTTGATTCAAGATATTAATTTGAAGAGGTTTAAAGATTTGTATCTAAATCTTTTCCATAATATATCCAGTAGGCTTCCAAAATTCCTAAAATTCTTAAAAAACAAGATGCTAGCTTAGAAAATGACATAAAAAATATACAAAAGTTAAAATATATACATTATAGATAATTCTTTCCTCATATCCTAACACGAGTCTTTGCAATGATTTCAGTACCTCTTTCAGTGGTAAAGCGACCAAGAATCGAACCATGAACCAGAATCCTAATTTGAAGAATTATACAAAAAAGAGACAAATCTCATTTCAATACTTTCCATAATATATACAGCGTAATATCCAACAACGAAACATTGCAATGATACCAGCAGTCAGTTTGGCGGTGAAATGACCCGGCATCGAACCATCGACCCTACAGTTATCAGACTAGGCTTGACCTTACTCGCAAAGACCGCAAAAATTGACGCCGAATTTTCAAAGTATCATCGAAATCTTTTTTCAACTGCAACGTACTACACTTTTCAAAAAGTCAAAAAAATAAAAAAAATACTAGCACGCCTACAGCGCGCATTTTTTTTAATATAAAACTGTAAATTTTTCTTTTCTCATCGGTGAGTGCGGACCCCTCAATGCAAACCTGAGCTACTCATCTACTCATCAGTATAAGGCAGATATCACTTACAACTTGTGATCATTATATTGCGACATTTATCAAGTGAAGAGGTCTATTATATATTGCGTAAGCTCCAAACATCATAACCGTATTATCGAATTCTTTTTATCAAGTATGAGCCACTGATAGACCGCGCCCTTGGGGCGCGGTCCATCTGTGGCACATGCTTGACAAAACAAACAAACTGAAGAAAATTACGTAAAAATCCGCGTAGAAAGATTTCAATAGCGATACTGTCAGCAAATTATGATTTATCGCGGTATCTTAAGCCCGATTATGTAATAAAATTTCGCAATATCAGGATAATAAAATTGAAATATTCAAAAACCGAATGTGGAATTTGATAACAATGCATCCAAGGAAAACGTATTTTGTCAAGCACGCGCCACGGAAGGACCGCCTTATCCACAGTACCTCTTAAAAAGAATCTATTCCATTTAGAAGTTTCAGATTTGGATATGTTTGGTACTTACTGTCGTCAATTGAAAGATTGAAGTTGAGATTCACGCGATTCCAGCCAAATGTGGAATTTGGTTTGGAATTTAAAGTATACTAGCGTATTCAGTGGGAGGAGAGGCATGGTGCGATAGCCCCTTTAAAACGGTTAAAAATAATCACAGAATAACTTAAAAAATCCTTTGAAACATAAAAAATTCCAGAATTTTGCAACATCAGTAAATATGTGACGTATACAGCCATTTCAGACCAAGAAATCTCATTCCATATAAGTTTTGCGCGCCGCCGGTACAAATTTAACACCCTCATCCACAATTCTTGCGTATGCAACATCCCTCCTCTGCTCATACTTCAAAAATGGAACTTAAAACTGCTATCATTAACATTTTATAGAACGGAGTTTAACTATTATGCAGAGATTAAATAAATTAAAGGATTTGCATATCCTGCTCAGCGTGGTATACTTACCCGAATAAGCATTAGGTATAATTAGATCCTTTGCCCTGCATAACCCAAGTAAACAACAAAATATCCCATCATAATTTTCATTTTGTCAAGCATGAGCCACTGTTAGACCGCGCCTCTGCGGCGCGATCCATCATTGTTTCATACTTAACAAAACATGTGCATGAACGTGTATAATTTTTTTTCGACTGGGATTGACCTCTAACGGCCGCTTTTGACTCGATTCCGAAATTTCCATTTGTGTTGAGCACGAGGGGCCCGCGAGATGTATTTTTTAATAATAATTATCGCCACTCATCGGCGGCGCGATCCATCATTGACTCATACTTTAACAAAACATGTGCACGCATGTGTATATATATTTTATAATTATTTCGACTTGGATTGACCTGTACCGTCCGCATTTGACTCGATTCGGAAATTTTCATTTGTTATGCGCGAGGCACAGAGAGATCTACTTTCGTGAAACAATTATCGCTACTCATCGGCAGCGCGATCCATCAGGGGACTCATACTTAACAATCACATATGCGCTTGATTTTTTGACAGCGAATGACCTCCTCCGACGCTTTTGACCCGATCGAGAATTTTATTTGTCAAGAATGAGACACAGATGGCGGTGGCGCACCTCATCAAGAACTTCAATTTTACTGAAAACAAAGGTCCGTGCCTAACGGTTGTTGGGTATAAGCCCCCCCCTCCCCTCCTGGTTAGGTTTAAGAACAGGCCATAGCAAATAATAAAAACCTAAAAAAAAATCCTTATCTTTGTGATAATTCGCGAAACGCCTCTTTTTCTGGACTTGAAATTTGTTCTACCATACTAAAAATTTTATATTTCTTTCCCCGACGAATTACCGTTCCCTTACATTTTTTGAATGTTGAAATATCAACCAGGTGCTGTGAGCCTTGAAAATTCTTCAATCCGCCAACAATGGATCGACAAATCCCTTGCAACGACAACACGGAAACGTCCATACCTGTGTTGTCTATAACTATACTCAAATTTCTGATTCAGATTATCAGTATTAACATCCAGGAATTGTTTGCTATACCCAATTCACCTCGGCGACGCGTATCTATAACTTATACCTGATAAAAGAATGAATTAAACTACATTTTTCTAGCTGAAATGCTCTGTCCGTGATTTCTAATCCCAACTCGATAGCATCAGAAAATTTCTCGCTTATTACGAGCATTCCGTATGTAATAAAAACCTACATCCAAATCCTGACCTCTCTATAAGCAATACTATCCAACCCATCTATACAAATTAATCTTAGCCATCATGATGTAATGACATTCAAGAAATAATATAACACTCCCCTGCAAATTAATTGCGTCAACAAACACTGAAATTAAAAGCACGGTAAATTAAACCCATTTTTAACAGTTAATTGTCAAAGTTTTGCTGAGGCGACAGCTTGTTGAAAATTATGTAAAAACATGGATCGATGAGACGCGTCCCATCCGTGGCTCATGCTTGACAAAATTAATTAATTACTTCAGATACTGACAATTTCCAGTTGTTTTTACAGATTTTAAAAATGTGATGCAATCAATTATTGGATCATAAACACTACAGTGATGTCAACAAGTTCAACAATTAACGACATATTGTTACGTGAGTGACAAAATGCTAAATAGAAATCATGTATGGCCATACAAGGGGCTTATATATTTGATCACTGAAGCTAATGAAGAAGTTTGATATGTATAGCAGAACAGGTGGCGATTTTTTTTTATCAAAATTCACTCTAAGCTATGCCGGAAGCGGTGTCTCAACAGTAAAGGAAACCAACTAACGACCACTGAGCTCTCAATGGCAAAAGCTACTGGAAGATGTAAAACTAGCCACTATACATTCTAAGCGGAAACTATTTCAAATGTAATTGAACCGCCATGGTAAAGTGCGAGAAATGGCATCTGCCCTGGGCGATGAAAAAACCATTTATCTCTTTTTTGCTTCTTAATAGTCGCCTTTTACGACACGCAAGAAATACGTTGGGGCCATTCTGAAGAATGCAAAAAAAATCGCATAAAATCGAAAAAAATGAGAAAAAGCGTTGATTGTTCAAAATTATCCGCAGATTAAGGTTTTTCCTCAACGGAATTTTTTGTAAAATGAAAAAAAAAAAAAATAGTCGCTCGCACATTCCGCGAACTATCTCTTTGATATAAAAATGTCAATTCTTTTACCAACCTCAATGCTGGGTATTCCCGACATCTCTCCACAGTAATTGCATTTGTCAAGATGTCACAGGAAAGATAATCTAAATTACATTCGCACGCTCCTGTTTATCCATCCAGTAATCATGGGAAAGGCGGAGCCACAGTTGAGGATAGCAGACGATCTCATCGACGCGATCCATCAATGGTTCATACTCGACAAAGGCCTCGTGTTTAATAATGCAGGATATATGTCAGTAAACTTTGCTTGCAAAATGATATTAGGAATCTATGAAGAGCAACAGGAATTCTAAAAACTGAAATTAGAGTGGATGTGGAATCTAGGTTTCAAATGTGCCGCTGCTGTGGAAGTTTTAGTGAGCTATTAGCTTCAATAGGCCCTATTTTGTTGGCGGGGAAAATGGATTTGGCGCCTAAAAGCTCTAGTTAACGTTTGAATGGAATGTGGGGAATCACAATTGACCGGCAGTAATATAATACAAACTTTTCGTCCGGCCTATTGGTTATAGTGTTGGCAACGCAGGTTCGATATTTCGTGTGTGGCCCTGATCGTTCGCGATCGAAATATATTTTTGTCAAAGCATATTTGCTAAGTATGAGGCGCGATCCATCTTTGGCTCATGCAGACATAATGAAATTTCTGATCGGGAACGCGGTCATATAGCAAGATGGATTTCTCATTTTCGAGGCCCGCCCGGCTTTTCGATTCACGCCCCGCAACTTAGCTCAGGGTGTATACACAACTTTGGTAGCGGGTCGAGCACGCTGAGAAAAAAGCACTTCATGACAAAACCGTTATAAATGGTGTACTGGTGTCTGCTAAAGTCGCGTTTAAAAATCCTCTTCTCCTTCTTTGATGATGCTTTCTAATTTGTCAGCCTCTTAAACCTGCAGAGAGTAAGTACATCAGGACGGTTCTGAATACTGAAATTACGTACATAGCTAATAGTAATTGCTCTGATAACATCTGTTTCTTCATCACTCTCAAAAACTCTCTACTTAAAACTCTTGAAATGCCCAAAAAAATCAAGATTTATTTCGCCGTAAATCAAGAACAAAAAATCACAAATAACAGCACACGATCTATAAAGCGTCGGACATTCTGAATCACCACAGTTGGGAAGAAATGACTATAAAAATACGTCACTTCCTAAATCGCAAATTTTTACCCAAAAATACCTTCTGTAAAGTATATGTCACTGATAAAATTGCGCCACCAAGGTGCGGCCCGGCCCGTCTGCGGCTCATTTTAAACAGAATCATTTGGGCTGGCGCTGTTTGGTGTTTGAACCCCTTTTTATACCTTATAGAATATAAATTTTGCATGCATATTTAACGAAATATTTAAATTGTATAATCAAATTACAGAATAATTTCTGCTCCAACCAAATGTTTAAATTCCGGTATTTTAATCCACCTTTATAAAATCCATTTCGCATATACATTCTTGCAAAAATTTTTTAAAACATTTTTTGAGGAAAAATATCCATAAAACTGAAGTTATTTCCAAATGCTTTCACTTTGTAATTATTGAAAAAGCATAATATAATATATTTTCAAAAATAGCCTAATTTTTTTGTGCCCTTTTCCATCTGTTTTTAAAAATCCTCTTCAGGCAGTCAGAAGCGCGCCACAGGGAGCAAATATCCGAATGAGGCGAGATATAAATTCGAGAGAGTTTTTAAAAACCTTCGATTCTCTCCTATTCAAATTTTCAATGATGTAGTATGTCTGACTCATACTCAGCCGACATCGGCGAATTGTTCGCATAACACCGGCAGTTTGGATGCGAGGCGGGGTGACGTAAACTTGTTCTTTCCCAGTATTTTTCCATCAGTCAATTCGCATCGAAACAGAGGTTCCCAATCTTTGCCAAAAGAATTCAGCCTTGGCATATTTTGCTTAGTCCGGGGTCTTTGGCACATACTTGACAAACATTAGGTCTCTGAATGGGCTCGAATGAAAACAGCAATTTCCTAGTATTCAAAGTATTTTTTACCAAACACGCGCTTGTTAAGCTTGAGATACTGGTGGAGATTGATCGCGCCGACGAGTACAAAATTTGGTACAAATGGAAAATATTTTGGTGGCGCTTTGTCGAATTGAATTGCCCAGGCCACACATTTATTTTCAACCCGGATACCTAATCATAGCGATTTTTGAATTAAACCTTTCGGGAATCTTTTTTTTTTAATAACGTCGAAATAAATATAAATCGTAAATATTTTCTACAAATTGGTAAAAACCTTCTTTAAAAATACAACCAAGGTCAAGGCGTATCCGATAATGTTTTCGGTCGACGTCTTTGTCGAATAACGCCGAATTGCAGAAATGAGTTCGACCCCCGACAAGTATCCGAATAGATTCGAATCTTAAATTTAAAATTTATCCTATTCCTACTGAGAAACCCTTATTTAAGATATCTTTATTATATATGGTGGTCAAGTTGACGAGGCGCGGCTTGCATAACAGGCGTGGTAATACCGGCGAAAATATACAGAAAGAAGGCGCGCATAATAATTTTTGGCTCATTTGATAAGAGCCAGTCATACCGATCCCCGCCCGCCCCCTTTTTACCGCCAATGGAACACTATGGTCAGTCTTTGCCAGATAGCTTCTTCTAGTAGGAGTCTTCGAACCTTTCTTTGACTGATTTCTCTCATAAAAAGGGAAACTTCCACTTTTGCCAGAGCGTGAAAAATCAAGTACAGACGACCGAAGCTTGTCCAGCCAACTAAAAAAAAGGTTCAATTTTGTCGAACATGTGCCACAGATGGACCGCGCCTCAGATGGCGTGATTCATCAGTGACACAAGCTTGGCAAAACATATGTAAAAGGAAATGGTTTTTCAGACAGACGCAAACAATCTCCCACCGACCAATACCCTATTTAGTACCAAATATACACATCATTTGGCACCGCGACGATGCTCGTTGAATTTGAAATAATTTTTGTTGTTTTTGACTCTTTATGCACAAATATGGTTCCAATAACAAGACGAAGTATTTTAAACATATCTGAAAATTATTTACAGAAAAGGAAACAGGGCACGTTGGTTGAGCCAAATTCCGAACCGGAACGAGAAGACGATATTTGACTTAAATATATTCTCATTTTTCTTGTGCATGGAAATGATTGGCGAAGGAACCAAAAGCTTACGTGAACCCATCGTACACTGGTGAGGCCTCCAGAAGATATCTAACATATGGGATAGGATATCATTTCTATCCTGCCCTGAAGAGGAACGCTGAAGACACAGCTTAATGATATGACAAACTACGAGCTCTCATGCAGAAGCCAGTTCCGAATCGGGGTATAGTAAAGCGTTTTCTGGCTTATCGTATTTCTTGTTTTTCCTGCGCATGAACCTGGTTGGTGGAGGAAGGAAGTAAGTAGTGCTTAAGAGAATCGCCGAGTCGTCCAGCAGACCTCGCCCATATAATCATCAACCCCTCATGGAATTCGAATCTGCGTCAAGTCGATCTACAAAAAAGTTGCGTGTCTCGAAGCGCATTCCCAACGCTTTACCGATTGAGCTAACCGGGCATCCAGAACTCGGCATTCTTCGGATTCAAACCTTACATTAGAACAATCAAGTAGATGCGTAGTCCGAAGCGTGTTTCCCAACAATTTACCGATTGAGCAAACCGGGCACCCTGAATCATTAAAATATACCCAAGTTGATCCTTATCACGAATCCGGAAGTGATATCCCTGGGTCACTACGCAATAATATTTCTTTTGGACAAATATCTGCGGATAAACATCTTAAATCATAATTATATTCGAAAGTAATTAATCACAGGCATAAGACACAACAAATCATAAGTTCTAAAGTTTTTGCAAGGCATTCGTCTCATTACCAGGGGGATCGATGACGTCATTTCTAGTAATTTCCGTTGGGTTATTAAAATATTTATGTCCGTCATGTCTTTCCAATAATAATTTCAGATCCAAGATACCTTTTACGAGAGGGTTTTATGAAGTATGAGTCATGATGGATCGCGCTGATGAGACCTTCCCCATATTGGCAGACTTTAGTCACGTTTCCAAATACCTTCTATCAAAGTATGGGTCACTGATGGATCACACAGTAGAGTCATTATATGTTGTTCAAACATCACTAAACTCAGTCATGAATGAACTGTTTTCCAAAGTAGTTTTGTGTAGTTATGAGGCACTGATGGGATCGCGCCCATCACGGACAAACACACGCAGAGTGCTCAATGACACCAAACATCAGGTTTTACAGTGCACTAAACGATACCTTAGAATCTCATATCTTTTATTATTTTTGTTCCAAGTATGAAGAGATGTATTTGCGCTTTGATATTGATCTCATTTTAAAGGAAAAAGGGTTTTGATAAAATGTTAAGCATGCGCCACAGATGGACTGCGCCTCGGCGGCGCGGACCATCAGTGACTCATACCCAACAAAAACATTTTTCTAACACGGTTTTGTAACGGCAAAAACTGATGTTTTTTTGTTTATCGAATTGTGCGTGTGATGTAATGTTTTTTTATATTTTGTTTCGCTATCTATAGATTGATCTCTCTCAATGTGTAGTAATATTAGCGTAACAAAATTGTTGAACGGGTCAAATCGATTGCCCACAGAGGCGTACAATACAAATCAACAAATATTAATATCCAAAATTAACGATAACAACTTGAACAAAATAATCACGGTCGCGACCTTTACCAGGATAATCGATTGCACCAGTTTTGTTTTTCCCGATGATTTGCAACAAATAACAAGCGATGATGAATTTGGACGAAGGACAATTCCGACACGAAACGTTCCACACACTGTGGCACAAATTCGTCCATGTAATTTACTGGTTGTCTTTGCATGTAATAGGAAATTTCTAAAATTCGAAATCGCCTTTTTGTCGATGAAGTTAACCCAAGTATTGGGTTGTTGATCATAAACTGCGTTTCCTAAAAGCCTATAATTGAACCAAATGAGTTGATTTCATAGTTTTAAATTTTATCTTTATTTTACTGCAATTTCGTTACAGCGTATATCTAGCTGCCATTTCTAATTAAATATAGTCACTCGGCGCTAAACCCGATGCATGTTAAGTACACTAAGTGCCCTGCGTCCCCCCCCGCGTATACCCGTGCTTGATTGTGTGAAACTATCAACCATTTTTTGCCGTTATTACGACATGCAATGAAATATTGCTTCGGGCCATTTACGGTAGTAGAATTTTTATTTTTTTCGCGTAAATTTTTTAATTTTTAGAGATACGTGTCACTCCCCCGCCCCGATAGGTTCACGGACAGGCCATAGTTCCCCAGATAATTCGGGAAACTTTTAGAAAAATAAAAATTGTTAAAATAAAATAATACAAAAACTGAACCGCTATAGATTAAAGCTTTTGTGACACAGTAAATAGTGTGTCTGCCTCAGGGTGATGGGGAAGACCTAACTTTCCCAACACTCGTTTGGTTTGCTGATACCTCTAACGTAAGCTCTTCTCATGTAACCATGGTTCGGAGCTCATAAACATTTATTAATTCGAAATCGCATCTCAATGGGTTTCCCAGAATTCATTGAAAATACGAACGAAGCAAGCACATCTCCTTTGAAGTTCCAGGAAATTTTACTTTGTATACGAGGGCTTATAATGGTTCAAATTGATGATGCGATTTTGAAATTATTCCTGTGACGGAGATCCGCATCGCCTGTATAGTTCGTTATTTGTGTAGAATTATTTTTTATTGAAATTTCATCTCTGAGCAAGGGGCGGAAGCAGTGTGTCTAAAAGTAACCAACTCTACGGCCTCTTTATTGCAATGCGCTACTACAAGATGGATGTTCCCCAGAAGTACCCTATCAAGTGCATCCCACCTAATGTTGTATCCAGAATGTGCCCGGATCCCCTTTGGTTTCTTAATAAGGCGTAGTGTAGCGTTATCTTCCCCCGGACCATGGCTCCTTTAAATCCCATCTCAACCCACTTGCCCGAATTTCTCCCACAAATTGATTTCCTTTGCCATCGTGTAATCAAGATACGCGCGGAAACAGCGTTAAATTTGCATAATCATAATAACACATTTTTAATTTATTTTAATTTAATTTTTTTTCTATTTTTTCAAAAATCGCCCACTCCGTATAATGGGATAATTCCACAAGACGAAACTATGCCGGAAAAATAAACACTTAGAAGTTTATGACTCATGACTGGAATTCTAAGCTATTTGCCCCCAAAATAATCCAACAGGGCATTTTTATCAAGCAATGGGCACACAGATGGTCCGCGCTTTACGAGCGCGGCCACCAGCGGTCCCATCCTATGTGGCTCATGCCTAATCAAACGTGTTTGGACAAAAGGATTCTGACTTTCTTGGAATTCGGGAAAGTTGTCATCATCACTTCGTTGTATTGCGTGGTTTTAAAAAACAGAGGAACAGTTTCCTTATACATTTCTGTTCGAATTGTATACATTTCGTTTTTTAGAAAAAAAGGAATTTGCTAAAAAGTTTCGTTTTAATGGCAAGGCGGGTAGGTACGAGAGGGCGATTGAATTCATCTGGAATTCAAACAGCAAACAGGTTCTGCTGAATAGTGAAAAAATTTGCGGATGATTCAACATTAACAACATGGGGAGTTGGGTCTTTTGTACACCCCAGTTTCTTCATGATTTAAGAAATGAATTAAATGCATTGAAGGACATTGACTTTAATAGTTTGATCGTAGGTATTTTTGCAGTGCGAAAATATACTCAAAATTCTTTATTTCTAGAGAAAAGAAATTAATTATTCGAAATCGAATCTAAAATTCAATTCGGAATCAAATGTCGAATTTTCAAATGACTCCGTTTTGCCAAATCAATATGCCAAGATCTCCTAAATAGGAATTTTATTTTGCCAAGGCATGTGCCACAGATGGCCGACCGCGTCTAATCGACGCGAATCCATCAATGACGCATAATTAACTTAACTAAGCCTTGTTTTTAAATAAATTGATCTGATTTGGATAAAATGATATCTGAGTGTGTATGTATTATGCTTCATAATTCGGGCAATTAGAAAACGAGGATATCATCTTATTTTATTGAAATTTCACTACTGAGCATGTCCGGAAGAACGAGCTTTGCAAGTCTAAAATGAAACGGCTAATCGGCCACTTCATGAAAAAAGAGCTACATATAATTATTTGTTACTAGCAACTGACTCTAAACGGAAACATCCCCCTAAGAAACTTGAACCGCCATGCGTAAAGTGCAGTTAGTGGTATCTACCCCGGGGTCCGCCATGGTCAAACCATCTATCAC